>CAHIKZ030000424.1:1485000-1512500 GCA_903632075.3 Acanthosepion pharaonis | reverse complement strand
GGATTTTGTCGAGGGCCTCGAGATGAAGAGTGGGAAGACCAGACCATGTATGGTAACAGTATTAAATGCATCCAAATATTGTTTATCAGGGACTTAACTGAGCCGTTCATGTTTAGCAAACACTTGAATGGTGCGGTCTTGTTTAACAGACGTGATCTATCAATTCTTCTTTAGCACAAACTTCATTGAACCATTCTTGTTCAATAGAGGTTCCTTAAGAGGAACCAATAACAGAGTTGAGCGACCAAATCTTGTTTTAACATGGTTGATCCGATTATGTTTAGCACTGATTTGAATAATCAGTGTTTGTTTAACGTCATAATCTATCTATCTATCTATCTATCTATCTATCTATCTATCTATCTATCTATCTGTCTGTCTGGCTTTTCATCTATCTATCTATCTATCTATCTATCTATCTATCTATCTATCTATCTATCTATCTGGCTGGCTTTTCATCTATCTATCTATCTATCTATCTATCTATCTATCTATCTATCTGGCTGGCTTTTCATCTATCTATCTATCTATCTATCTATCTATCTATCTATCTATCTATCTATCTGTCTGGCGGGCTTTCATGCTGATCTATCTATCTATCTATCTATCTATCTATCTATCTATCTATCTATCTATCTATCTGGCTGGCTGGCTTTTTCATCTATCTATCTATCTATCTATCTATCTATCTATCTATCTATCTATCTATCTGTTCATTACCTATCTATCTATCTATCTATCTATTACAATCTGTTCATTATCTATCTATCTATCTATCTATCTATCTATCTATCTATGTCTGATCACAGCCTTTTCACTCTGTAATATCTATTTATCTATCTATGTCTGATTAAAAGCTTTTCAGTCTATCTATCTATCTATCTATCTATCTATCTATCTATCTATCTATCTATCTATCTATCTATCTGGCTGGCTGGCTTTTCATCTATCTATCTATCTATCTATCTATCTATCTATCTATCTATCTATCTATCTGGCTGGCTTTTCATCTATCTATCTATCTATCTATCTATCTATCTATCTATCTATCTATCTATCTATCTGTTCATTATCTATCTATCTATCTATCTATCTATCTATCTATCTATCTATCTAATTGAGTTTGTTCGTATCTATCTATCTATCTATCTATCTATCTATCTATCTATCTAATTGAGTTTGTTCGTATCTATCTATCTATCTATCTATCTATCTATCTATCTATCTATCTATGTCTGATCACAGCCTTTTCACTCTGCAATATCTATTTATCTATCTGTCTGATTACAAGCTTTTAAGTCTATCTATCTATCTATCTATCTATCTATCTATCTATCTATCTATCTGAACAGGCTTAAATAGATAGATAGATAGATCTGGGACAAACCATACTTATTACTGACTTTTTAACGACAACAATACTTATGTTTGCCTTTTTTTCAATCTCTGGCAAACCTCGTCTATTTGTTGCTTTTATTGACTCTAGCGCAAAACTGACCAATCTCTAACTTTTTGACATTTGAACTAACATTGTGAATATTTTCTTAAATACATTCTTCTTTATAGGAAGATTATGAAAGTTCAACGTTTGAATGTCAATATTCCGCCAATAAGCTGATCTTGCGGAGGGAGCAGTGATGGACAATAAACTCACTCTTTTTGACTCTCATGGACACCAAACCTATGCTTACCTTTTTGGCACTCACGTCAACAAAGCCTATGTTTACTTTTTATAATCTCTGGCAATGTCTGCCTATTTTTGCTCTCGTACAAATGAACCCAAGCTCTAACTTCTTGACAACTGAACTATGGGAATATTTTCTTAAATACATCCCTTTTTTAGCAAGATTATTTACTTTCAATGTCTGAATGCTGTTAGCCCGAAAATCTTGCGAAGGAAGTGATGTTAGACCTTAGGCTGTCTCAGGAAACCAGCGGCCAATATTACCCACCAAACATTGACGTGGAACCCGCCGAGGGAAAGGAAACGAGGACGGCCAAAAATCACCAGGAGACATAACGACTGAAAGAAATAGAGAAGCAACTGGGCAGAATTAACAAAGAGAACCGGATTTGATGAAGATTAACGCTAATGCTTTTTATTCCTCGCAGAGTCAAATGGCATAATAAACTTCAGTCATCTTCTTAATGCTGTAACATAGCCTCCATGTACCTTTTCTATAAATACTTTCATGGTAATCGTTCTCTATGGAATTTAAGCACAATAGTAGATTGGCGGCAAGGTCTCATCATTCTACATCTATATTTAACAGCTATTTTACAGCTATATTTAACAACTATTTTACACCTATATTTAACCGCTATTTTACAGCTATATTTAACAGCTATTTTACAGCTATATTTAACCGCTATTTAGAGCTATATTTAGAAGCTATTTTACACCTATATTTAACCGCTATTTTACAGCTATATTTAACAGCTATTTTACAGCTATATTTAACCGCTATTTAGAGCTATATTTAGAAGCTATTTTACACCTATATTTAACCGCTATTTTACATTTATATTTAACAACTATTTTACTGCTATATTTAACAGCTATTTTGCAACTATATTTAGCAGCTATTTTACAGCTATATTTAACAGCTATTTTACAGCTATTTTACAGCTATATTTAACAGCTATTTTACAGCTATATTTAGCACCTATTTTACAGCTATATTTAACAACTATTTTACAGCTATATTTAACAGCTATTTTATAGCTATTTTACAGCTATATTTAGCAACTATTTTACAGCTGTATTTAACAGCTACTTTGCAGCTATATTTAACTGCTATTTTACAGCTATATTTAACAGCTATTTACGGCTATATTTAGCAGCTACTCTACAACTATATTTAACCGCTATTTTACAGCTATATTTAACAGCTATTTACGGCTATATTTAACAGCTATTTTGCAGCTATATTTAACCGCTATTTTACAGCTATATTTAACCGTAACTTCTATTTTTAACAGTTTCTTTTCTTGCGCATCTCACTTATGGAAGTCTTTACCAGCTTCTTGTTTTCCTGTCAACTTTGATATTCAAAAATTTAAATGTAATATCAATCGTTATTTACTGTTTTCTTAATTCCTGTTCTTTTATTGTTGTCTCTCTTTAATAATGTTTTCTTTTTCTCATATTCTCTCACACTTAGGAATCCATTTCATCTTAGTGGTTTTATTGCCTTGGTTGGGGTGAAATAATTTAATAAAAAAAATCAAAAACATACTTATTAAATAATGCACAAGGAGAGAATACTGTTCTGTAATCTCCTCCATTCTCCCCACAGGCATAAAAAAAGGGAAATGGTATTTTAAAGAAAAAAAAATAATTCAGGTAATGTTTATTCGTTTAGATTCCTTTTGAAGCATAGGGTCATAACAGTATCAAATGATGCAGCTATGGTTTATCAGAAAAGAGGATGAGCCATATAAGGTCTGGCGCTACTGTTATATATAGAGAGATTCTTGATAAAATCCAAAAAGACTCGGCAATATTATTGACCCTGACCTGGCATCTCAGCTTCAGTCACTTTCCCATCGCAGTGACGTAGGGAAGGGAACTAAACGAAATAGGCTAGGCCATACGCCTAAACCCATATTAAAAACAAAATTAAATTTAAATTTCAGCGTTCCCTCTCCTTCATGACACATTCTTTAAAAAAAGATGCGAAAAAACTACAAAACTCGTAGCTCTCTTTTAACCAACAGGCTATATCGAATACTTTACGGAATATCTTTGCTCTTCCGAGCATGAAGCTTTTTTGCAATGGCTCTATTTCCAAATCACAGTCCGATATCTGCAAGTTTTCATTTTCCGTGTTCCTTCTACAAATACCGTGTGCTCCGAGGATTACTGGTACTGTAAATTACTTTCTTAGCTCGTCCTTCCCAAACATTTACAATTTCATATTTTAAGTCATTGTCGTTGTCGATCTTTTTTCTTTGCTTTCAATTTTCTCGATAAAATACAAAGAAGAATCTGCAATATTATTGTTCTTGGCCTGGCATCTCAGCTTCAGTCACTCTCCCATCGCCCTGACGTAGCTTCTCTGTGCCATTTTCTATAAATACTTTCATGGTAATTTTTCTGAAGAAATTTCCTCTAGTACATAAGTTTTAGGAATTTAATCGCAGTACTAGATTGGCGGTAAGGTCTCATCATTTTACATTTCAAATGGATAGATGCAACCGTAAGTTCTATTTTAGCAGTTCCTTCTATCGTACTTCTCGCTTGTGGAGTTGCCTCCTGTCTTTTTGTTTCTTAGTCATCTTTGATCTCCAAAAATTTAAATGCAATGTCAATCGTTATTCTCCATCTTCTTAATTTCTCTCCTTTTATTGTTCTCTTTCTTTTCATCATATTCCCTAACCCTAACCCTGACCCCTTCAATCTTAGTAGCTTTATTGCATTGCTTGCGGTGAGATGATTAAAAAAAAAAAAAAGAAAGAATTCTCCTATCAAATAGACATGACACCTTTATGGGAAGCAAGATTTTTTTTTCTGTTTGTCCAGCATGTCTAAATCTCTGTGGGATATTCCAATGCATTAAGCGCAGTACTAGATTGGCGCTAAGGTCTCATCATTTTACACTTGAAATGGATAGATGCAACCGTAAGTTCTATTCTAGTAGGAACTACTAGAATAGAACTTACTTACGGTTCTATCGTACTTTCCGCTTGTGGAATTACCTCCCGTCATTTTGTTTCCTAGTCAACTTCGATCTTCAAAAATTTAAATGCAATGTCAAACGTTATTCTCCAGCTTTTTAATTTCTGTATTTTTATTGTTCTCTTTCTTTAATAGAGTTTTCTTTTTATCAAATTGCCTAACACTAAGTAACTCCTTGCGTCCATTGAATGGTCGAAGTGGCCATAATGTAGCTTCCCTTCACCTTTCCTATAAATATTTTCATCGTAATTGTTTTCATCAGATCTCCTCTATGGTACCTAGATTCTTTGAATTTAAGCGCAGTACTAGATTGCTGACATGATCGGATCATTTTACATTTAAAATGGCTAGATGTAACCGTAAGTTCTATGCCAAGAGTTTCTTCTATTGCTCTTCTCACTTGTGGAACTCTCTTCCAGCTTCTTGCTTCCCAGTCAACTTTGATCTTCAAAAGTTAAAATGCAATGTGAATCGTTACCTTCTGTCTTTTTAATTTTTTGTTCTTTTATTGGTCATGCTTCTTAATAATATTACTCTTATATCCTTTCATATTTAGTGACTCAGTGTTTGTAGCTTTGTAGCTTTGTTGTCTTGCTCAGGGTAAAAAGACCGAAACGAAAAAAAGAACAGATAAGAAGTAGAGAAAATTTTCAGAGAATTTTGTCCATAATTCATATTTCTTTTAGAATGGGTAATATACAGTAGCGTCCAAAACTAAGGGACAAAATTTTAAAACCTAATATTTGTTAGAAATAACAACTGTGAAAAGCTGAAATTTTGACAACTGGTAGTCGTTATCATCCATAATAACATACTAAAATTTGAATCATTTGCAAAGGATAGAAAAAGAATTATAACAATTATTTATTTATTTTCAAAATAGGATCGTCCAAAACTAAGGGACAAAATTTTAAAACCTAATATTTGTTAGAAATAACAACTGTGAAAAGCTGAAATTTTGATAACTGGTAGTCGTTATCATCCATAATAACATACTAAAATTTGAATCATTTGCAAAGGATAGAAAAAGAATTATAACAATTATTTATTTATTTTCAAAATAGGATCGTCCAAAAGTAAGGGACAAAATTGTGAAAAACAATGTAAACGGCAAAAATACAGGGTGTCCATAGAGTTCGTGTGCACTTTTAAAAAATTATAACTTTATTTGTATTTGCGGTAGAAATAATTTGTAAAAAGGATTAGAATGAAGTAAATCGATATTTTTTTAAGTTTTATTGAAATTTTATTTAAGTTTCCACATGTCCTCCATCATTAGCAATACAAAGGGTAATACGATTTTGCAGTTCACGGAAAACATTTGCCAACTGATTTACAGTAATGCCTGAAATCCCATTAGTTATTTTAGCTATACTTAAAACTAGATACATTAAACTTTATAACATTTTTTACAGATTATTTCTATCGCAAATACAAATAAAGTTATAAATTTTAAAAGTGCACACTAACCTTATGGACACCCTATATTTGGTTGAGATATACACCTAATTGCCACACTTACATCGATTAAAAATTAAATAACTTTCAAAAGGTACTGTGAAAAATTAAAATTGTCCGTTCATTCATCTGACTGATTTGATTTATTAGTTGTCTGAGTTAGTCTCCTTAAAAAATCTCAAGTGAAAATGTTGAATGATTCTTGGCTAAAATTGGAGTGAAGAGCTCTTCTACAGAGACATTACATTTCCATCAAAGTTTGTATAAATCTTTAAGTACAAAAAGAAATCAAATTTTAATTCTTTTAATGTATCACATAGTAAAGGGTGTTCCAATAACTTGGACCGATTTTAAACTTAATTCACATTTAAAATTGGTACAAGTTATTGGAACACTCTTAATAAATAGTTTTGTTCTATGAACACTTTGCCAACTAAATGTCAAATGTCATCTTATGTCTTCTTAAATTCTGTTCTTTTATTGTTCTGTTTCTTAATGTTTTTCTTATATTCTTTCACATTCAGTAACTACCCTTTCCTTCCCATGTTCTTGCCTTGCTTAGGGTGATAAGATTAAAATCTAATTGACAAGTAGGAAAAGTTTAAGAGGATTGTGTCAAGAATTCAAATTATTATTAGAATGGGTAATAGACAGATATTGGCTGAGATATACACCTAATGGCCACACTTACATCAACTAATGAAGTAGCAGAGATATTAAAATTTAAATAACTTTGAAAAGGTACTTTATTGGAAAATTAAAAATGTCCGTCATTCATCTGACTGATTTGATTTATTCGTTGTCTGAGTTAGTCTCATTAAAAAATCTCAAGTGAAAATGTTGAATTATTCTTGGCTAAAATTGATGGAGTGAGAGCTCTTCTGAAGAGATATTATATTTTCGTCAAAGAGAAATGAAATATTAATTCTTTTAATGTATCGCATACTATAAATACTTTTGTTTATGAACGTTTTGTCAACTAAATGCCAAATGTTATCTTATGTCTTCTTAAATTCTGTTCTTTTATTGTTTTAGCTTCTTAATGTTTTTCTTATATTCTTTCATACCCAGTACCCCACGCCCAATGTGTGTTAGTGTTTTAACCTAGGGAAGGTTACTGAATAGAACAAGCAAACGAAGTTTGGGAATGAACGATAATACTTAGGACAAGAACAACACATATAAGATTCGCCAGCGGCGCGTAGAAGAAGTAGTCAATTGTTAGAAGTGAGTCAAGTGAATTCAAGTGAATGAATCTCCAATTGCAGGATATCTACCAACCGCCCCACACGGTTAGATGTGGCACAAGGCCAAATGTGGGGTATCCCAGCCCGTATCCTTGGCCAAAAATTCCCCGTAGACCCCGTATAAAACGGCGTCGGGTAGCTGTTTCCTGAGATGAGATTCTGCCCTTCGACATAGCCTTGTCTGGGGATCCTCCCTGCCCGAAGGCAAAGAGTTTGACCAGCACAGCTGGAGACAAATCTCCAATTGCAGATCAACATACAGTATTTACTACTGTATTTATGTGAATGTGGACATACCCATTATCGTCCGTAGGTATGCTACAACAGTTAGTAACTTTGTTGCCTTGCTTAGTGTGATAAAATTAAAATCTAATTGACAAGAAGTAGAGAAATTTTAAGAGAATTTTGTCAAGAATTCATATTTCTTTTAGAATGGGCAATATACATATTTGGCTGGGATATACACATATTGGCCACAATTATATCAACTGATGAAGTAGCATAGATGTTAAAAAATTAAATAACACTTTGAAAAGGTACTTTTTAAAAAAATCAAAATTGTCCCTCCTTCATCTGACTGATTTGATTTATTGGTTGACTATCAGTCTCATTAAAAAAAATCTCAAGTGAAAATGTTCAATAATGCAAGGTCAATCGTTATCTTATGTCTTCTTAATTTCTGTTCTTTTATTATTTTCTCTCCTTCATAATATATATATATATATATATATATATATATATATATATATATATATATGAAATTGTCTTTTACAAAGAGCGTTACAGCCGAGCAAAGGTTCGATTTTTCCTTATAACCCTTTCTCCGCCAATTATTTTGGGAAAAACGTTTCATTTTCTGACTATATTTTTTTAATTTGTTTTTAATATAGTAACAAAGAAACTGAGGTACCTTGAAGTACCCCAGCGGTGGCTAACACCTCTACAAGACGTGTGAGGTGACAGTTGGGCTCGTTTCAAGCCCAGAAGGAGGACATCAGAAGAATGAAGATTGACGTGTATACAATTCTGTAGCTGATTTTTGAACGTTATGTTTTTGGGACGTTTTTATTCGTCCATGTCTGAAAAAAAAACTTTCAGTAACAAAAAAAAAAAAAAACAATTAAAAAAAAAAAAAAATTTAGAAAAAAAAAATGTATATTCACGTCTACTCCGAGGAAGGGATCAAAGAATGCGCGCTTAATTCATTCAGTTTATTTTTCTCGAAAGCCATATTTGTTTAGTTTCGTATCCAAACCTAAACAAAACAATTTCTCAAGAATTAAAAGATTTTTAACTCAACATTTTTATTAATTCAAACGTTATTTTTATTCTTGGCTTAATTTCGTGTTACTTTGTCATCTGAAACTTGGTTACCATTTATGATTTCCTTAAAGTTCTACGACATGCTAAAAGGCCAGGTTCTTCAAAGTTTTTTAAGTTTGGTTTAAGATGTAGTATATATATATATATATATATATATATATATATATATATATATCATTTAAACTATCCACTATCAACTGACCCTGATTTCTAAAGTTAAAAGCTCTACATGTTATTTTTATTTTTGTTTTTTTTTTTACACGTATTGAGCACCTTTCAATACTATTGTTTCCTGGTCTGATTCATCTCTGCTCATTAATCTTTTATGTATTATATATATATATATATATATATATATATATATATATATATATATATATATATATATATAGATAGATATATAGATAGATAGATAGATAGATAATATTAGTGGTAAATATACATACATATGCAAAATATATAAATACCCATACATGTATATTTTTAGAATAAAAATTCCAAGAGGAAGAATCCAGGTAGAACTCAATGTCCAGGACAGAGTAAGGATATAATAAAAGGGCTTAAACACTAATATTCCATGGTCATAATTTATTCCATTGGAATCGTAAATACGATCCAATTCATCAGACCTACAAATTCAAAAAGAAAACAGAAAAAAACAACTCCAGAAATAAAAACAGAATTTAGAGAGAGTGTAAGTATGAGGAGGAGGGAGATTAAATCTTAACAGAGATAATTTTAGGAGAGGTGGGTGGAAGGGGTTTAAGTAAGAGAAAAATGAATGTTGTCGGATGTCTAATGCATAAAGATACATTTGGTGGTGACATACACACACCATAGACAATCTAATGTTAGAATAAGAGGGAGGGAAAGACGAGGTGGGGGAGAGAGATGGGGCGGAGGAAAGTAAAATTGCGTTTACTTAAAGGGCCGCTTTGTAATTGAGAACATTTGACAAATTTAATATCGACTACAGGTTACAAATCAAATATAAACATATAATAAATAATAAATAATAAATATAACGATTATCTAATCTAGCAAGGACCTATATTTCTATGTTCAAAAACACATTGTTGTTCTGGGCTGTTAGTTAGGAGCCCGAACTCTTGCATAGTGTCTTGAGAAACCGCTTTTATCAACAGCTGCATAATATCGGGGTTCTTGCAGTGCCATGTCGCGCATGGAAGGGTGTCCTTGCAAGCACCTCCGGTGGGCAACCCTGAGACCACACTAGGTATTTACTCTGTCACCCCACTAAGACGAGTTGTGACACAAGGTCATTTTTACACGTGTACACCCGAGCAAGGAACAAAAATTGACAGTCGGTTGCGCTGGCCTCGGTGCGAGCACTGATCCCTCTCTCTGGTGCAATGAAAGTTCGCGGCCTCGGGCAGCTATTCCACGGGGCTGGGCACCTCTTAGTTTGTCTGATGATCACAAAAGCTTGAAAGCCAGTGTCAAAAACTTATATCCATACGACTGAATATATATATATATATATGAGTGTGTGTGTGTGCCGATAGAATAATTTCGCATACTAATACATTTCATTAAATGTCTTTTAGAGAGATCTTTTGCTTGTAATATTGATATTCTTGAAATGCTTCCTGTTTTGAATTGTTCTTTATGGGGCCCTGTCAGTGTTGATTATGAAGAGAATAAGACTTTTCTTGCACCGCCTCAGCACGTTAAGCTGATGTAAATTCTGAGATACTCACCATTATAGAACGCCATTGGCTTGATCTTCTGCCAAGTTACTTTGAAAAAGAACAAAGGGACGAAGATTCATGCCTGAATTAAGAATATGAGTGGAAAGCAAAGAACTTCGACTTATATTCGAACTCGGTCCGCCGATTCCGTTTCGATAATCTTGACGCAAACTTTTCTATGTTGCTATATTTTACGTTAATGTCCTTTGTCTTTGGCAAATGTTATTCCCATCGTCAGAAAGCGCAAAAGATTTATCAGTCTCGCCCTTTCCACAGACATGCACAAACTTACATAAAAAAACCATGCACACGTTATCTATTACTCATGATTAACAGCTAACTCAACTGGCGTATCATTGAAGGTATTCGAGCGACACGAAACGTAAAAGAACATAATCCGATACTTAAATGTCGTAATTTGCACATGTGAGACGACTATAATGTTTAAGGTGTTGAAATCGCTCGCACGCAGTTGTGGTCTATTATAAATTATTTCATCTTTTTTTTTCTTTGTTCCCATTTCGCAGATTAATGATAGCCATTATGTGCAAACATTATCTTTCAGGGTCTTTGATCATCTTCCTATAGGCGTCACGTTCGAACTCTCTCGTCTTTTGTCGCTCATTGAGATCTTATCTTCTAACTCATCACAAAACTCGCGTCAGTTTTTCTCCTTGGCTTTTGTATTCCATTGTCATAAACTTTATCCTTTTTTTTTCTTCGTTCTCTCTACTGTTTCAAAATGTCGCGCCTTTCAAATTTTCTACAAAATAGACATATATATATATATATATATGTGTGTGTGTGTGTGTGTGTTTGAAGATGAGAAATCAAGACTGGTGGAAGAAATCTATCTCTATCGCCATTTTAAATGGATACATTAAAACCAACAGCAGATATTTTTCAAAGGCGGGACAGCAAGAATTGATGTCGTCTGCATTCGTCGTTTTTGCCGCTTTCCCATAGAACTAGTTCCGTCCCATTTTTCGCGTTATCCGATTCTTAGCGAATAGGTGGGGAAAGTTCCTTGCTTTGTACTTCGTAGTAATTCTACATCAGTTGAACAAATAAATAAATAAATAAATAAATACCCCCCCCCGCAAAAACAACAACAACAACAAAAAGCAATAGTTAAAGCAAAAGCAAAAAAAAAACTATCAAAAAAGAAAAATACCAATAAAAAATAACGAACAAAATAAACGATTGATCGATTCGTTTTCTACGGCTTATCGAGCCTTTATAGGTTATTTAAATCCAGAATTTTTTTATTTTAATCATTTTTTTTTAGACAATAATAGTTGTAATGATAGGAATCTTACTAAATAACCCCTAGTTGAATGGAGAAGTGGTGGATTCAGACCTTTCCCATGAGCCTTTGCGCGTAATATAACCAACCCAACGGAAATTGAAACTCACTTCTCCGATTAACTATTCCGAACCATTATCCATTACATCACTTTTACATCCAAACGTGCAGCACCTGGTATTCCTAAACGGTCACCCATCCGGCCAGGCTCGCCGTTGCTTTCAACGTGAAAAAAACAAACAAACAAAACAAGCAAATATACTATCATAAAAATATATATTACCAGCAGGCTTTACCCACTCTTTATCGCTTCGCAAATTAAGATACACTACTTGAAATCTTTGAAACAAAAATGTTGAAAGAACATTTCATTCATAAATTGGTTTGTTATAGTTAAGGAAAGTTTTACAAATAGATGCCAACTTGTTGAGGTCCAAGTAAAATGCAAATTTCAAACACTTTTCTGCACTATATAAGACAATATTCCTAAACAGAAATATTTTTGATATGAAAATCAAAACAATCAAAGAACATTAATGAAGGACAGTTAATTAATAAAATAAACTTTTTTTTAAATCATTATTCATATAGATTCCATAATATAGGTTTTACTTAATTAAGCTCTTATTTTTCTCTAACTTTTCAAATGTTAAATGTATAACTAATTCTCATTTCTATTTTCCCATCTTTACACTATATTAATTTTATCTTATAAATTGTCCCCTGTTCTGTCACCCATGAAGTAAAAATAATTGTTTGTACGGAAAATAAGGATCTACGTACATCAAATCTTCTTTAAATTAAGTAGCAGAACCAGAATTATCGTTGAACTTTTAAAAGATAAGCTTAAACATTAATTCAATGGTTAAATGCAGCGATCAATTTTCAGTTCTGTAATTTATTGATGCCTATCTCATCTACTCCTACCTAGCTATTGCGATGATGGCTAGACCAAGAGTTGTTTAGACACATACATGGACAGACACAGACACACATACGCTGTGCTTTATATATAAGATTCTGTAAATATTCTCCATATAAGTGCATGCGTATTCCCTAACTAGATTTACATTTTTTTTTACTGATAATCCACTCAAATACAAATGCTCAAGAGCCACTCAAGGTTACTGAATGAGATTGTAAGGGAGGGAAAAGTAAGACAGTGTTATGAAGACGAATAGGATAAGTTATGGTTAACACAACTTAAGGAGACCAAAATTGTACAGGATGCTCCGAAGTCTTGTCACCCCTACAAAAAATATATATATTTTTTTTATTCCAGATGGCTAAAACGATCTCCTACAGTTTGGAAGAGAAGTAGGGGATGACAAGGCTTTTGGACCACCCTGTAGTTGTCTGGGAAGCATCCTTGCGGGAGTTTGTTATTCAAATTGAGAGTTTTGGCTGAAGAATCTATCTGAGTGAAACGTTTTTTTATCAAAGGAACACAAAGAGAATGGGGATGGGTTGCTTCAGTAATTAGGGATGGTTTGCTGCAGTGATTGGGGATGATTTGCTGCAGTGATTGGGGATGATTTGCTGCAGTGATTGGGGATAGTTTGCTTCAGTGATTGGGGATGATTTGCTGCAGTGATTGGGGATAGTTTGCTGCAGTGATTGGGGATGATTTGCTGCAGTGATTGGGGATAGTTTGCTTCCGTGATTGGGGATGATTTGCTGCAGTGATTGGGGATAGTTTGCTTCAGTGATTGGGGATGATTTGCTGCAGTGATTGGGGATAGTTTGCTTCAGTGATTGGGGATGATTTGCTGCAGTGATTGGGGATAGTTTGCTGCAGTGATTGGGGATGATTTGCTGCAGTGATTGGGGATAGTTTGCTTCAGTGATTGGGGATGATTTGCTGCAGTGATTGGGGATAGTTTGCTGCAGTGATTGGGGATGATTTGCTGCAGTGATTGGGGATAGTTTGCTTCCGTGATTGGGGATGATTTGCTGCAGTGATTGGGGATAGTTTGCTTCAGTGATTGGGGATGATTTGCTGCAGTGATTGGGGATAGTTTGCTTCAGTGATTGGGGATGATTTGCTGCAGTGATTGGGGATAGTTTGCTGCAGTGATTGGGGATGATTTGCTGCAGTGATTGGGGATAGTTTGCTTCAGTGATTGGGGATGATTTGCTGCAGTGATTGGGGATAGTTTGCTGCAGTGATTGTAGATGTTTTGTTAACGTCATTGGGTATGGATTGCTACCGTGATTGGGGATGGTTTACTACAGCAATTCGGGATGGTTTGCTGCAGTGATTGGAGATGGCTTGCTCTCGGCCCCAAAAAGTAGCGGTTTGTGGACAGATGCTGTTCGAGTGTACCTTACGGCATATGAAAGGAATGAAGGTGCTCCGCTGCAACGTTTCTGGCACGGGGTATCGCGTAGGTTAGAATTAACGGAACAAAGAGATGTAACTCACTCGAACATCTGCCATAGTAATAGCTATATAGTAACGAAAATCTGGCGACGTTTCGCCTGTAGGTGAAGGGTTGCACTCGCAAAGCAAGTAAAAACAAGCCTTACCATCGGTGACAATCTTTTTATCAGATGTATGTAATGATACTTGTCTGATACGTGGATATTAGATCTTTCCTCTTTGTAAACTTGATATAGAGCGTAAACAAATTGATTTATTTTAAACATAAAGAAAAAAAAGAAAATTAAATATTATATATCATTTTAAATAGTTTTCCTCCAATTGCGAATTTGTATCAGCTAAATTTAAAATATCACAATGAATATTAAAGAAACCTAAAACAACGCTTAACTCCGATACAACCGATTCAAAAAGGATTGAATTTACAAAGAGATAAATACTGCAGTGGCAAAGGGGGACTTGGATATAGGGCATGCAATCGCGAATATTTCTTCCTATACGGCCTACCGTAATATAACGTCATTTATTCTTTGCCTGCCAACTCTACAAGCTACTTGTTACTTCAACAGCTGCGTAAGAAAATTTGCAATTTTTACGTAAACTTTATGTCAAAATTTCGAACTACATTTTTTGCCATTTTCTGACATCTTTCGTCAAGCGATAAGAAACTTATTTAAACATTTTTTTTAAATAAAAATAAAAATGTCTACGTCTCGTTAGGACAGAAACTGTTAATTTGATGAATTGTGAACAGGATTAAACCAAAATTAATCACTTTTCTTCTTAAAAAAAGCAGTGAAAAACAATTTTTTTGTGAGGGGTAGGTGGGTCTCATTTACTTACGCAGCCGGTGAAGTAACAAGTAGCTTGTAGTTTTGTTGGCAGACAAACAGTAAATGACGAAATATTACGGTAGGCCGTATATGACAAAATATTCGTGACTGCATGCCCTGGATCCAAGTCACTTTTTGCAACTGGAATGCTGATATAGTTAAGAATAAATAAAAACCGTTACGAGAGGTTAGTAATTCAAACTGAAACACGTTAAGGGAAGCACTAGTGTCATCGACAAAAAATGTCATCCAAAGGAAAAAGAGACAAAAAAAAAAAAAAAAGTGGATGACAGATGAAATTCTAAAATTAAAGATAAAGAGACACTAGGTAATGACAAACAAAGAATATAGAATAAAAATAAAATATTATATATAATTTTAAAGAGCAGATTCCCCACAAAGCTATTTCTATAAATATTTTTATGGTAATTGTTCGAATGAGCTCTTCACATACACTTTTTTTTTTACATTTAAGCGAAGTACTAGACTGGCGTCGAGATCTCATCAATTTACAGTTGAGTTGGCTAGATGTAGCCGTAAGTTCTATGCTAACAGTTTATTCTCTCGCACTTTCCGCTTGTTTCTGGCTCATTGCTTTTCAGCCAATTTTAATCCGCAAAAATTTACATACAACGTCAATCACTATTTACTGTCCTCCAGATTACTCTTTTCTCTTCTTTCTCATCATTAATATTTATGTTCCTAGTTCTTCCACACTTTTTCTCGCACTTCCCATCTGTGGAACCCCATTCAGATTTCTTGCTTCCCTGATAACGACAATTTTCAAAAATTTAAATACAATGTCAATCGCCATCGTCTGTCTTCTTGAACCATGTTTCTTTTCTCTCCTTTCCTTAATCCTCACCATTCTCAATATTTTCATTCTCAGGACATCGATATGGATCAAATTCCCTACAGATGTAATATTGGCCGAGTCTAGCTTACACTACTTCTCGACATAGTACCTTTTTCATTTTGGGGGCATTTTTTAAATCATTTCACTCCAAGCAAGGCAATAAAGCCACTAAGGGTGAATGAGTTACTGAGTGTGAAAAAATATGAGAAAAAGAAGACATTATTAAGAGAACAATAGAAGAACAGGATTTAAGAAGACAGAAGATAACCAGTATGGATGTGGATGGATTAAACTCCTTACAGCAGTAATAGACTCCGAGATTTTCTAACCACTTATCGTCGTTGAGACTTTTCTCAATTTCGGGGCATCGATATAGATCAAACTGCCTACAGATGTAATATTAGCCGAGTCTAGCTTACACTACTTCTCGGCGTAGTAACTTTTTCAATTGTGGGGCATTTTTTTTAATCATTTCACCCCAAGCAAGGCAATAAAGCCAGTAAGACTGAATGAGTTACTGAGTGTGAGAGAATATAAGAAAAAGAAAACACTGTTAAGAGAACAATAAAAGAACAAGAATTAAGAAGACAGAAGATAACCAGTATGGATGTATATGGATTAATCACCTTACAGCAGTAATAATTTCCGAAACTAGCTTGTTAACCACTACTCTTCGGCGTAGTGCATTTTGCAATTGTGGGGCATCGGTATGTATCTCCATAAAGGTATAAAAACCTCCGATACTGGCTTGTTAACCATTGCTGCTCTGTGTAACGATTTTTTGCAACTGTAGGGCTTCAGTACAGATCAAACGGCCGATATATTTAATAATTTCCAAGGCTTGGTAATCACTATTCCTCGGCGTAGAGACTTTTGCAACTTTAGAGCATACTTGTGAATCTAATTAAATGCAGTTGTAATAAACTCCAAGATATGCTTACTGTTTGTTACTCCTTCGCGTAAATCCTTTTGCAATTGTGAGAGTATCATAATAGAAAAAAAAACTCAAATAGTAGTAATAACCACAAAGAATTGCTTACTAACTATTTACTAACCATTACTCCTGAGCATAGGGATTGTTGCCGTTGTGGGAGTATCAGAATAGATCAAAATTCCTACAGTTGTAATAGCCGCCGAGAATAGCTTACTAAATATTACTCTTCGGCGTGGGCAACTCGAGGCGGTGTAATGGTTAGCAAGCTTGTCTCGCTAGAACAATTGCAACTGAGTCGTGAGTTCGATCCTCACTGGATACTTTATACGTTTAGAAAATCGCTATTACTCTTCGGCGTAGAGCCTGTTGGTGTTGTGAGAGTACCAGAATATAACAAAATTTCTACAGTTCTAATAGCCAGCGAGACTAGTTTACTAACTATTACTATTCGGTACTCCTCTGCGTCGAAATTACTAACTATTACTATTCGGTACTCCTATGCGTCGAAATCGTGGGAGTATCAGAATAGATCAAAATTTCTACAATTGTAATAGTCACCGAGGCTAGCTTACTAATCATTACTGTTCGGTGTAGAGCCTGTTGTAATTGTGTAAGTATCAGAGTCGATCAAAATCCCTACAGTTGTAATTGCTACCGAGACTAGTGTACTATTTCTATCCGTTATTCTTCGGTATAGATCCCCTTGCAGTTGTGTAAGGATCAGAGTAGATCAAAGTTCCTCCACTTGTATTAGCCACCGAAACTTGTTTACTAACTAATTACTAAGCGTTACTGCTGCGGAGTAGAGTCCGTTGCAACTGTGGGAGTATCAGAATTGATCAAACTTCCTACAATTGGAATAGGCATGTGATTAAGTTACTAAACTTTACTCCTAGTCGTTGAGCCAGTTGCAGTTGTGTAACTATCAGAGTAGTTCAAAATTCTTACAATTGGAATAGCCACCGAAGCTAGTTTAATAAATATTACTTCTCAGATTATATCCTGTTGCAACTGTGTAAGTATCAGAGTCAATCAAAATTCCTACAGTTGTAATTGCTGCCGAAACTTATTTACTAACTATTATTAAACGTTACTCATCGGAGTTGAGCCTGTTCAGTTGTGAGAGTATTAGAATTGATCAAAATTCCTACAATTGTAGCAGCCATCGAAACTAATTTACTAAACATTACTCTTCGGCGTCGAACCTGTGGCTGCTGTATAAGTATCAGAGTAGACAAACTTTTCTACAGTTGAAATAGCCGCCGAGACTAGCTTACTCATCATTACTGCTAGGCGTAGAGCCTGTTGCGGTTATGTAAATATCAGAGCTCATCAAAATTCCTGCAGTTCTAATAGCCACCCAGAGTAGCTTCCTAAACATTACTCTTCAATGTGGTGCATGTTGCAGTTGTGAATTAAACGCGCTAAGTTGTAACAGTCTCCTAGACTTGCAAACCGCTGTTCCTGCTGTGGTACACCTATATGAATCAAACTCGCTACCATTTCTCAGCCTATAGCCTGTTGCAATTGTGTAAGTATCAGAGTAGATCAAAATTCCTACAGATGAAATTGCTACCGAAACTTCTTTACTAACTATTATTAAACGTTACTGCTCGGATTAGAGTCTGTTGCAGTTGTGGGAGTATTAGAATTGATACAAAAATCCTACAATTGTAGCAGCCACCAAAACTAATTTACTAAATATTACTTTTCGGCATTGAACCTGTAGCAGCCGTATAATTACCAGAGTAGACAAACATTCCTACAGTTGAAATAGCCGCCGAGACTCGCTTACTCTTCATTACTGCTAGGCGTAGAGCCTGTTGCAGTTGTATAAATATCAGAGCTCATCAAAATTCCTACCGTTCTAATAGCCACCCAGAGTAGCTTACAAAACATTACTCCTCGGTGTAAAGCTTTGCAGTTGTGGGAATATCAGAATAAATTCCCACAGTTATAATAGCCACAGATACTAGTTTGCTAACTACTACTGTCTGTTACTACTCGGTGTTGAGCCTGTTGCAGTTGTGGGAGTTTCAGAATAGGTCAAAATTTCTACAATCGTAATAGTCACCGAGACTAGCTTAATAAACATTACTTCTCAGCATAGAGCCTGTTGCAGTTGCGTAACTATCAGAGTAGATTAAAATTCCTACAGTTCTAATAGCCACCGAGACTAACTTACTAAACATTATTCTTCGGCGTTGAACCTGTAGCAGCTGTATAAGTATCGGAGTAGACAAACATTCATACATTTGAAATAGCCACCGAAACTAGCTTATTCATCATGACTGCTAGGCTTAGAGCCTGTTGCGGTTATGTAAATATCAGAGCTCGTTAAAATTCCTGCAGTTCTAATAGCCACCCAGAATAGCTTATTAAACATTACTCTTCAATGTAGAGCATGTTACAGTTGTGAATTAAACGTTCTAATTTGTTACAGTCTCCTAGATTTGCTAACCACTGCTCCTGCTGTGGGATATCTATATGAATCAAACTCTCTGCAGTTTCTCAGCCTATAGCCCGTTGCAACTGTGTAAGTATCAGAGTCAATCAAAATTCCTACAGTTGTAATTGCTGCCGAAACTTATTTACTAACTATTATTAAACGTTACTCATCGGAGTTGAGCCTGTTCAGTTGTGAGAGTATTAGAATTGATCAAAATTCCTACAATTATAATAGCCACCGAAACTAATTTACTAAACATTACTCTTCGGCGTTACAGTCTCCTAGATTTGCTAACCGCTGCTCCTGCTGTGGGACATCTATATGAATCAAACTCCCTACAGTTGTAATAAACTCTGATATGAATTTCCTAACAACTGCTTCTTGACGTATTCTTTTTTGTTTTTGTAATTGTAGGGTACCACACTACAGTCCGCGAGATAGCGTGCAAACCGCTGCTTTTCGGTGAAGCAAGCGTCGTAATTGTGTCCCTTTTGTCTGGATCAAACTCACTGCAGTCTTAATAGTTTCTGAGGGTAGCTTGCTAACCATTGCTTCAGGATCAGACGTTCGCGCGTCGATAAATTATAATTATACGTAAGCGGAATTTTAGAAGACGTGCATGGTTCGTCTTTCTTTTTTTTTATGAACATATTTCCTCTGACTGACAGCTTATCAGTCAAGTAACCAAACTCTCCTCTCCCCGTCTGCTAGTCCTTTCAGATGAAGAGCTTTCAAGACCTGATGGAAGCCTCCGCTAAAATAACAATATTATCCCGTATGGCAGAAAGCCTATTTGTACAGATCTGTTTATACTTATTCCGTGATGAATTCATTCTAAAGACAGCAGTTTCAGAAAAAAAAACTCCACAACAACAAAAAAACAAAACAAAAAAAATAAAAGTTTTAGGCAATTAAGAATACTCTAGGATGTTGTGATCTATACACCCCATCTGAATAAAGGCTACATCTGGTGTTTATAAACATTGAAAAATCTGTCATATCACAGACGTCGTTGATGTGAAGATCAAGGAAATAAGAAAAAGAAAAAAAAAACCCAGGACCTCGCCCATGATTTTTTAAAAAGCGGTGAGACCTGAAGGGACAGGAAATCTGGAATAGAAAAGTATACAATGAAGGTTCAATTAGGAAGAGAAACTTGGGACATCAAAAGGAATTGAACTACATGTGAATAAAATGATCACGGATTAATAAATGTTTAATAAGACGAAACGGATTAACACTTTCACTGCTGCACAGTTATCGCGGTACTGGCCCGTTTTAAGAAAAATAAGAAACTGCCATTTACAGAAAATAAACGACGTATCGGTTGATGTACTGGTAGTTGGGAGGAGTGATGCACCTTTGAGGTAATTTTTGTTTTTGCGGGGAATTTTTGTGAATTATTATCATGAAGTAGGATCCAAAATTATTTGTGCCATATTTACGTCTCATTCCACTTGTGCCTTTTTACTTGAATTCAACTTGTGCCATTTTTCTTTCCATTCTACTTGTGCCATATTTTCATTCCCATTCACCATTTGCCCTATTTTCTCCTTTATTCCACTTGTGCCATTTTCCTTCTTATTCCACTTGCGTCATTTTTCCTCTCATTCCACTTGTGTCGTTTGCTTCTCATTCCACTTGTGCCATTTTCCTTCTTATTCCTCTCATTCCACTTGCATCCTTTGCTTCTCATTCCACTTGTGCCATTTTCCTTCTTATTTCAATGCGTCATTTTTCCTCTGATTCCACTTGTGTCGTTTACTTCTCATTCCACTTGTGCCATTTTCCTTCTTATTTCAATGCGTCATTTTTCCTCTCATTCCACTTGTGTCGTTTACTTCTCATTCCACTTGTGCCATTTTCCTTCTTATTTCAATGCGTCATTTTCCTCTCATTCCACTTGTGTCGTTTGCTTCTCATTTCACTTGTGCCATTTTCTCTCTCATTCCACTTGTGCCTTTTTTTTACCTCTATTTACATTTGTGCCTTTTATTCCCTCTAATTCCATTTGTCACAGTTTCCGTCTCGTCCCAAGTGTGCCCTTTCCCCTGATTCCTCTTGTGCTATTTCCCCTTCATTCAACTTGTGCCTTTTTTAACTCTTGTTCCATTTGTGCCTTTTCTTCCATGTAATTCCATTTGTGCTATGTTTCCTCTCTTTTCCCGTGTGCTATTTTTACTTAAATTCATTTTATAATTAATTAGTATCAAGGGCATTTACTTTGAGCATTACTCTATGACATACTTACTGTTATTATTTTTTTTCATAGTGCCGGTAATGTTAATGTAATAACATTTTATCCTGAAAATTGTTATTTACTGAAGAAAGCATTTTTTTCCAAAATATCTTTACGTATGTTTCTACATTTTATTTTGTTGTTGTGTTTGTAGTTGTTGTTGCACTTTTGGTTTTTCTTTTTTTTGTCGACAATCAAACCAAGAAAAATGCCAGTGATCGTAAGCTTTCTTTATATTTTTTAGTTGTTGCTCAGTTTTGAAATGTTGCTTATAAGGACGGCAATTTTTTTAACAACACGGGCGTTATAAACGCTGGCTAATCTTTTTATGGGTGCCGCCATTTTGTTTTTGCTCGTATACTCCTCGGAACAGACTAAGTGTTGTGGGAACTTACCCATAATAATAATGGACTATTCCTGACATTATAAATACTGCGCCTCTCAAGAGGTATGAGGAGATTCTAAGACGAGGAGAGATAATTGAGAGCATATTGTAAGGACATTGGAATAGTGATACTTGTCGAGACAACATAGTTCACTCTAACCAAATCTGATAGTCATTACTAATACTTTTACTTCTTTGGATTATATATCTGTTGTAATATATCTTTGTATTCCATACCTGTGTTCGTGTTATTCTTTCATTGGTTCTGACCTTGGACCATCACCATGGTACAAGGAACTTGGACCATAACACTAAGGTAAACAAAATGTCCGACACACAATATAATAAAACAATTGTACGCTACTACATGTCTTCCCTAGTTTGGGAATAGTACTAAGAAAATTTTTCCTCGCTAGAATCCATCTTGCACATTTATAAATCTACCATTCGTCCATGCATTGAATACTTTTGCCATATCTGGTCTGATGCTACTGCTGTGCATCTTGAGATTCTTGGCAAAATCCAAAGACGGATCAGTAGTGTAATTCTGACTAGACATCTCGACTTCAGTCACTTTTTCTCTGACCTGACGTGGCTTCCTTCTGTCTTTTTTACAAATATGTTCATAGCATCTGCTCTGATGAGCTTTCCTCCTTGATGCTTCATTTGCATAAGTTTAAGCGTCGTACTAGATTGGAAATTAAGTCTCACAGTTTTACTGTCGAACCAGATAGATGCATGTCTCTTCTACTCTAACAGTTTCTTTTATCGCACTTCCCATCTGTGAAGCTACCTTCCAATTTCTTGCTTCCCTGATAACGAGATTCTTCAAAAATTTAAATACAACGCCAATCGTTCTTCTGTCTTCTTGAACCCTGTTTCTTTTTGTCCTTTCCTCAATCCTCACCATTCTCAGTCTTCTCATTCTCTTTCAATTTCACTCCATGTAACCCCCTTGCGTCTTAGTGGAATTATCGCCTTGTTTGTGGTGAAATGATTAAAACAATGTCAACCATTGTTGGGTGATTTCATGCTGATTGTTGAAATGTGCACCCAGTGAGGACAAAAAGTTACTAAATACGTCGTGGATATAACGATAAACTACATCCGCGTCCTGGGTAAGACGATAAACTACATCCAAAAGCAAGGCCTCTGATCAGGAGGCTTTGAGGAGCGTGGAAGCACATCTTAATTGCTGGTGTTCCCAGGTCCACCCTGACCAGGAGTGGTAGCATCTATTAGGGTCAAATTTATGGGCAAATAGTTAACCCCAAAACTGAGGTAAAAAGCCTTATGAAAGAGTAAAAATAGGTTTTAATATCAGAAATACGTTGTAAAAAAATTATTACCGGAAATAAATTTTTGAAGAAAAAAACTATTACCAGCAATATATTTTTGAAAAAAATATTACCAGCAATACGTTTTTGAAAATAATATTACCAGCTATACAATTTTGAGGAAAAAAATATTACCAGAAATAGATTTTTGACAAAACAAAAATATTACCAGGAAAAAAAGTTGTCAGCATTAAATAACCCATTGAGGTTGATATGCCGTAAAACAAAATCAACCAAGCCAATCTAAACCAAAGAATACATATTCTATTCATATGAACCTATTCTAAAAACCAAACCAAACAGTCGACACCTTTTATTTCATATACCAAAAATATACATCCCGAAAGGATCCATTAATTTAATATTAACGTAAAAAAATAACACCTTAGTCACTATCAGATGAATTTACCCTAAAAATCTTGTCGGCGTTAAATAACTCATTGAGGTTGATATGCCGTAAAACTAAAGCCAAATCAAACCATTACTATGTAGTAATGGTTAAAACTAATCTCACTAACCTATTTGTCAGGGAATTGGGCCATCTCTTCCAATCCACCGGTCTGGAAATGCTTGATTTAGGAACCCACGAACGTGCAAGCTCCAACGTGGTGTTGCACCATCTTGCTGGAAAATGATGGTTGGTGGCTGGGATATTTAATGGCGTATTTTGTGTGAGGATCAAACTCACGAGTCAGTAGTTAGGTTAAAACAGACTGACCTCGTTAAGCATTACCCCACGCGGTGAGGTTTCAGAATAAGGACAAGAATAAAGAGAAAGTGATGAGGCAAGGTTTTTTTTTTTTTTTTATAAAAACTCCGGAATATATGCGTGACATCCTAAGTATGATGTCTGATGGTGATTAAGGTGTTATTTTTTTTAGGTTAATATTAAATTAATGGATCCTTTCGGGATGTATATGCTTCGTGGTATATGGAAAAAAAAGGAGTCGACTGTTTGGTTTGGTTTGGTTTGTTTTACGGCATATCAAGTCCTCATTGGGTTATTTAATGCCGACAAGATTTTTAGGATATGTTCATGTGAATAGAATATGTATTCTTTGGTTTAGATTGGTTTGGTTTGTTTTACGGCATATCAACACCTCAATTGCTTATTTAATGCCGACAAAATTTTGAGGATAGATTCGTATGAATAGAATATGTATTCTTTCGTCTAGTTTGGTTTGTTTTATGGCGTATCAACCTCAATGGGTTATTTAAAGCCGACAAGATTTTGAGGATAGTTCCTATGAATAGAATATGTATTCTTTCGTTTAGTTTGATTTGGTTTGTTTTATTTTACGGCATATCAAGACGTAAATGGGTTATTTAATGCCAACAAGATTTTTAGAATAGGTTCGTATAAACAGAATATAAATTCTTTGGTTTAGTTTTGTTTGGTTTATTCTGTTTTACGGTATATCAATCTCAATGGGTTATTTAATGCCGATAAAATTTTTATTGCTACTAATATTTTGTTTTGTCAAAAATCTATTTTTGGTAATATGTTTTTTCGTTCAAAAATCTATCTCTGGTAATATTTTTCCCTCAAAGTAGTATTGTTGGTGATATTTTTTCCGCAAAAATGTATAGCTTGTAATTTTTTTTTTCAAAAATGTATTGCTAGTAATAGTTTTTTCAAAACATATTATTGTTAATATTTTGTTTTCAAAAATGTATTTTCTGGTAATCGTTTTTTTCTTCCAGAATTTATTGTTGGTAATACTTTTTTACGAATTATTTCTGGTATGAAAACCTAATTTTACACTTTCATAGTGTTTTTTCTCCAGTTTCGGGGTTAACTATTTGCCCATAGCCGGAACCCTAACAGGTGCTACCGCCCCTGGTCAGGATGGACCCGAGAACACCAGCAATTAAGAGGTGGTTCCACGCTCCTCAAAACCTCCGGACCAGAGGCCTTGCTGCTGGACGTAGTTTATCGTCTTACCCAGGGCGCGGATGTAGTTTATCGTCATACCTAGGACGGGAGTCGACTGTAGTTAGAATCATCGAGTCAATACAAACGATCTTTTTCTTAGCTGTATATTATGTGCTTCGCCAGGGTTACATACAGGTCTGAATTCAGAGTTTTTCCTTCTCCAAGGCTTCTTGCCACCCAAGGCTATAGAAATAAGTCGTGGTATTTATCCACATCTGGTAGGGTGGAGAAGAGATAGATTCATACCTTTCCCAAGGGTATTACCACGTAAGTTAATGTAATACTATATAAAATACATAATATACATACATATTTGTAATCTGACAAATCCTTGCCAATAACACAAAAATATTATATAACATAAAGTGTAAAAAAAAAAAAGATTACAAATGTTGGAAGCATTAAGCATAAAGCAAACAACCCAACATCAAAAGATTCATATCAAATTTAGAAACAATTACACTGAACATATTTCCAAGAAAAAAACTGATAACACGAAGTGTGATATGAAGATTTGGAAAGGCGATATTTGAAAATAAAAAAGCTAAGATTGCATAAAAAGCAAAAAGTTTTGTTTTCATAATGGCAAGCAAAAGTCGAAAGTACTCAAACATTTAAAAATGAAAGAAGGCTCTAATATATGTATATGCCTGGGGGTGTATGTGTGTATGTATGTACACGTATATGTAAGAATATATATATATATATATATATATATATATATATATATAAAATTAGAAATCTTTTATTTCAAATTGTGTGAAGGAACAGTATTCTTTATTAGTAATTGGAATTAATTAATTATCAAACCAATTGATTGTTGCTTTTGTATTTTTACATTGGTTTATTTTTATCATGTTTCTTACTTGTGAGCATATTCTTTCGAATATTTGTTTGCTTATTCTTTCTATTTGTTTGCTTATTTTTTCTAATATTTGTTTGCTTATATTTTCAAATATTTGTTTGCTTATTTTTTTCAAATATTTGTTTGCTTATTTTTTGCTAATATTTGTTTGCTTATTTTTTCTAATATTTGTTTGCTTATTTTTTCAAATATTTGTTTGCTTATTTTTTCTAATATTTGCTTGCTTATTTTTTCTAATATTTGTTTGCTTATTTTCCCAATGTTGCTTTTTGTGGAGTTTAGTAATCTGCATGCTGGTTTGGTCGTGAAATTGCACTTATAGTCTTTTAATTTCATAAATGGTTCTACTTTTGCTAAATGCTTTATTCTATTTGTTTCATTATTAGTGGTTTTGTAAAATTTAGTGACTTCTTTGTCGACTAGTTTATTATAATGGTTGATTTGGATTATCCCGGATTTATCGGCTTTTATAAATAATTTCTTTAATTGTTCATCAGTTTTTGATCTTTTTCAAGTTTATTTTTTAAATTATTGTTCAATTTTCTCATTAACTAATAAAGGTTTTTCTTTGTTAAGTCATTTTCAAAAGTTAAATGAGGTCGTTTTGTTGTAATGGGCATTTCATTGATGCAATTCCAAATTACTTAATATTATTGACATTATCGGTATTATTGTGGTTGCCACCATTGTCAGAATCTTTGTCGAAGAAATCGAATACCTTCCATCTTAGGCGTTTTATAAAGTGCTCTATTTTTCCGTGAGTTGAGTTTGTAATCATGTAGGCTTGATGTAGATATATTTTCTAAGGAGTAGTTGTGTGAATTCCATGTTGATGTAGGGAAAATGGCACAAGTGCAATGAATTCTATGTTGATGTAAGGAAAATGACACAAGTGGAATGGGGAAGAAAATAGAACACATGTTTTTTTTTTGTTTTTTTTTTTTGAGAAAATCTAACAGCAGAACTGAATGCTGTGAAAAGTGATCAAACAAAAACAAAACTGCAAAAGCGCTCAACTGAGAAATTATTCCCAGGAGCTTAGGCAATATATATATATATATATATATATATATATATATATATATAACACTGAAAGTCAACACTCAGAGGCGACAGTCTGTTTCGTGCTAGACGCAATCGTCAGGCCGCCTTTACGATTGCGTCTACGATGAAACAGCCTGTCGCCTCTGAATGTTGACTTCAATGTTCACTTTTATATTTACATATGCTCTATCTCTGATATTGTGCACTTTATCCCATAAATATAAACTATAGTTTATCATTATATATATATCACAAGTTTGCGATTGGTAGGGATAATTCCAAGGAGGATATTAATCTAAGGAGTGCTCAATGTACACTACAGAGCATGAAGACGATAATAATAATAATAATAATAATAATAATAATAATAAAGAAGAAGATAAACTTAAATATTAATTTCGGTAATAATTTGTTTCGTGAAGACCGTAATCTCTTAGTAAATGCTAAAGATATTTCGGTCTGAAGAGATGAATATTTCGGTATTCACGAAATAAATTATAACCGAAATGAAT
>CAHIKZ030000424.1:1462500-1482500 GCA_903632075.3 Acanthosepion pharaonis | reverse complement strand
TCCCTGGTCCCGTCAATTTAAACCTTCACGACAGGAACGCGCCATGCCACTTAAACTATGGCAATCCACCCACATTCTCTCTGTATTCCATCGGTGAGAAGTAAACTTCATTCGAACAGCTTCTTCCACCGAACCACTATTCTGTGGACCTGACTCCCAAGTGGATCTTGCCACGATCAATAAAATCTTAACCGGTTCAAGTCTAGGGTTAACCGTTGTCTCCCTCTCCAAAAAAAACTCCCTGTTAGCGTAAACCTCTACATCGAGTGGTTCCCGGGCCTTGTATAGTGTGAAAAAAAAATACTCTACGAGCTATTTTTACTTTTTGACATGTTAAACTACAAAGGTTAAAAAGCTCTGTCCTATATTTTCTTTTAAAAGCCGAATCCTTTCGAAACCTAAGAGTTCATTACTCTCCACAACTTCCATTTTTAATATTTGTTAATTACATATCCACTAGGGAGCCCGGTCTGTTCTTTTATGGGACAAGTCCTTGCAAGATCTGTCCTGGGTATGACGATAAACTACATCCGCGTCCAGGGTAAGACGATAAACTACATCCAACAGCAAGGCCTCTGATCAGGAAGTTTTGAGGAGCGTAGAACCACCTCTTAATTGCTGATGTTCCCAGGTCCACCCTGACTCGGGGTGGTAGCACCTGTTAGAGTCCCTGCTATGAGCAAATAGTTAACCCCAAAACTCAGGTAAAAATCATTATGAAAGTGTAAAACTAGGTTTTAATACCAGAAATACTTTGTAAAAAATTATTACTAGAAACAAATTTAAAAAAAAAAAAATTACCAATAATACGTTTTTGAAAATAATATTACCAGCTATACAATTTTGAGGAAAAAAATATTATCAGAAATAGATATTTGACAAAACAAAAATATCAGGAAAAAAAGTTGTCAGCATTAAATGACCCATTGAGGTTGATATGCCGTAAACCAAACCAAACCAAACCAAACCATACAAGATGTAGCCTATAACGGCTCTTCACAACTTTCATTTTAAATATCTGTTACGTCCTGGGTAAGGCGTTAAACTATATCCGCGTCCTGGGTAAGACGTAAAACTACATCTGCGTCCTGGGTAAGACATTAAACTACATCCGCGTCCTGGGTAAGGCGTTAAACTACGTCCAGCAGCAAGGCCTCTGATCAGGAGGTTTTGAGGAGTGTGGAACCACGTCTTAATTGCTGGTGTTCCCAGGTCCATCCTGACCCGGGCTGGTAGCACCTGTTAGGGTTCCAGCTATGGGCAAATAGTTAACTATTACCAGCAATACTTTTTTGAAAAAAAAGTATTACCAGCAATACAATTTTGAAGGAAATATATTACCAGAAACTGATTTTTGACAAAACAAAATATTGCCAGCAATAAAATTTTATGTCAGCATTAAATATCCCATTAAGGTTGATATACCATAAAACAAAATAAAGCAAACCAATCTAAACCAAAGAATACATATTCTATTCATACGAATCTATCCTAAAAATGTTGTCGGCATTAAGTAACACATTGAAGTTGTTATGCCGTTAAACAAAATAAACCAAAGCAAAATAAATATCTGTTAATTGCATGTTCATTATGATTTTTCTTGGGAAATATAGGTTCCTTGTTGTGCACTCCACGGGTTTAATTCTTTTTTTTTATACAAAGACTACAAAGCCAAGTCTGTTCTTACGGGGTGTAGATGATAATGGCTCTTCACAACTTCCATTTTAAATACCTATTAATTGCATGTTCACCATGATTTTTCCCGTTGCCTGCTTAAATTCTTGGCTAGTGAACAACCTAATCTACCTATATTTTTAAGAGTTTAATATATATATATATATATATATATATATATATATATATATTAATTTGTATAGAAGTCCTGAAAGTTTCAATAAGATCCAACGATTATCTGATTTTTGCAAGAATTTTAAAATCAATGTCTTAATGTCTTTCTCGCCGCAAATGTCGCGTACTAATTTTTGGTACCACGTTGACGTCAATAAAACAAGATATCAAACCAAAATTTCCAAGAAAATCCTTTGATCTTTACTCTTAATTATAGCACAAAGATTTTGCTAAGCAAACGTACTCACACACACACAGACACACACACACACACACACACACACACATATATATATATATATATATATATATATATATATATATATATATAAACATGTTCATATTTAGTTATATGATCCGATCTTTTGATATGAGTAGGGCCGATAACTCAGCATTCCCTTGTAATAAAAGTTAAAAGATAATAACGATGTACTTCAAAATGCTTATTTTCTTATCTAAACGGATATGAATCACACAGTTTGAATACTTGCGTTTATATCGGGTCAGTGTAATGTTCAACAACCTTGACAGAGAATTATCAAAGGTCGCCTCTTACTCTGTCGGCAAACGTGAAATTCTTTTAAATTGTCGATTTATGATTGACGCAGTGAGCAGCTTCGCAGTTTTTATTTTTTTTTAAATAAGATATCTGTATTGTTCGGCCTAAACATCATTCACTCTTTTCTTCACTAAGTAGATTTTGGCGCGTTTATTTGATAGTATTAATGGTGCCACTACTTGGACTTTAACTAAAACCATAGAATTTAAGCTTGATGGAACCTACGCTCGGAAGCTGAGAGCTATACTTAACATCTCTTGGAGACAACATTCAAGTAAGTCACAGCTCTATGGAGTCATCCCTAATATTTCTACAATCTTACGCAAACACAGAAAACAGATTGCAGGACACTTCTAGTGAGCAAAACAAAAAGTTGCAAGTGATCTACTGCTCTGGACACCTAGCCATGGAGCAAAATGGGTTCGTCGCCCCCTTAATCACGTACATTGACCAACTATGTTATGATAGACCTCAGTGCAGGACCATAATGATTTGCGTCATAGATTTATAAAGGTTCGAGTTAGCTCGGCCGAATAAATAAATTCCCTTCCCTCCTAGGACGGATACATCAAAGAATGGACTTTGGTTTAGAATTTCATTCAGTTTTTAAGAATTCTTTACACGAAGACTGCAAAAGAGACGGAAGCATTGTTCTGCTTTGAATGATTTGTCTTACATATCTACAAAGATAGAAATACATACTGAATTGTCTAAAAATTATATATATATATATATATATATATATATATATATATATATATATATATGTTAAAATATACAGAAAATAAGAAGGAACTGGTTAGGTAAATAATCCAAAGTTCCTTAGTATTTTAGTTATTATTTTTAAAAAATAGTGCTCGATACAAAAGTAGAGCATAAATATAATTATTTATTTAAAAATATGATTCCAACTCGCGACATAAGAGGTCTCATGTTTCAAAACAAGAGCCGAAAACTTCAGTATAATTATTTGAATTAAATTGAGTTAAAGTAAGCTCTGTTCCATCTTCAAGCGAAATTTTTTGGGAATAACGTATTTCTCAAATTTACGTGTTTTAACATTGAAATCAAACTGATACTTATTATTAACACCCAACTCACGCCTACCCAATTTAAACAATTCGCCCTAGCTGTTACCATGGAAATTTCTGATTTGAATTTTAAAACACGTAAATTTCAGAAATACGTTATTACCCCCCCAAAAAATTATATATATATATATATATATATATATATATATATATATATATATATATATATATATGGATAGTGGATCGGATTTGAGGAATCGTAGGGCTGAGTTAGAATTCCAGTCGAATCCATTACATTCCCTTACGAGCAAAACAAGATTTTTTGAGTAATTCACTGTTCTGGCCACATAGCCATGGAGCAAAACGGGTTGGTCGCCCAGTAATCCCCTACATAGACCAATTATGTTATGACAGGCCTCAGTGCAGGACCAAAATGGTTGGCGTGATAGGTTTATGAATATCCGAGTTAGCTTGACGGAATAAATCTAAATTGTGACAGTCGTCGTATCTGTGGATGTTGTGGGGGAAGGGGCGCCCGCACGTGTCTTCTTTTTATGCAAATCTTTTTTTTTTTTTCAGGACAGGGGACAATGACGACTCCGCACATCTGTTTGTCCTCATTAGTATCGCTACCAAACCTGCGATCCAATCATATGAAAACTTCCTGTCTCTTAATACTTTGCTTAGGTTTTAAAAGACCTCTTTTGCTATTTCAATGCTCATTCGAAGTTTGGTGTCCTATTTCCCGTAGTTCGTTATTACACTTCTCAGAACTCGCCTGATACTGACATCTCCAAATCAGGGATCGCATGTTGGGCTGTCCCACTTGTAAATACCATACCCCTGTCTTCTTACAATTGTTGCTTAGCCTTTCCGTCTCGCTTTCTTATATTACCTTGTCTATGAGTCTCTATAGTTCACTTTTTGGTGTCCACATGGTATCACGTGTGTATTTTATCCATAGCTAATATCGATTGATTTCTTCTTTATTTTTTTTACTTTTATCTGAATTCTCATCTTTTTATTGCTTCATTCGCAACATTCGGACGAAGGCATTTTCTACTTTCTACAAGTAAATGTGTCATCTGTAGAGTTTTGTTGGCAGGGCCGGTGAAAAGGTCTCGTTGTCACCCGAGGAATCCATGATAAAAAAAATCCACACCCCCACTACTACATCTCAATTTTCATAAGGTTGTATTTATATAAAATATACATTTTATTGTAACCTAATTATGTACAATAATGATATTGTAAAATACAATTAGGCAATAATGGATCATATGTAATATAGGTGAAGAATTCAAGTAGAAAAACTGAAAAAAATACAATGTATCTAGATACAAATTAAAGACCTGCCATAATAAATCATTTAAAAACCAGGCATAATAAATCATTTAAATAATAATAAATAATAAATCATTTAAAGACCTGCCATAATAAATCATTTGAATAATAATAAATAATAAATCATTTAAAGACCTGCCATAATAAATAATTTAAATAACAATAAATAATAAATCATTTAATGACCTGCCATAATAAATCATTTCAATAATAATAATTAATAAATCATTTAAAGACCTGGCATAATTAATCATTTCAATAACAATAGATAATAAATCATTTAAAGACCTGCCATAATAAATCATTTCAACAATAATAAATCATTTAAAGACCTGCTATAATAAATCATCCAATCTATAATAAATCAACAATGCTTTGAGGCAGTTTTTAACATCAACTTGAGATTTTTCTTGATAAAAAGTTGAAGATTATGGATAAAATAATAGTGAATTTTATATAGTGTTTTTTTTTCAAGACTTAGCGTGAAAAAAACAAATTCACGGATTTGGACGAATGAAAAAAAAAAAAGAGCCCAGAATGACGTCACAATCCGCGAAATTGTTTCATCCTTTAATGCTATTATCTCTATCTATAAAAGGCAGGATGTGTGTGTGTGTGTGTGTGTGTGTGTGTGTGTAACGAATGCACGGCCGCAATTTTCGACGGATTTGCACCAAAATTTACATGCACATGCTCCAAGTTAGTGGAAAGGTCAAGACCGACTTTGCATTTCCCAACTCCCATCGATAGTGGAAATAATCGATTTTTTTACATGCTTCTACGGCAGTTTTCATGTAATTTGCGGCCATTTTGTACTGGCCGGAGTGAGAGCCAATAGCTGGCTGCCACGAATAGGCAGGAAGATTTTATTGGCCAGCGTGAGAGCCAACAGCTGACTGACACGAATGTTAACTAGCATGCTAGCATGCAAAAAAAATCGATAGCTGCATTCGTCACAAGTGGGAAAAATTTAAATCTGCATGGCACTTTACTCCAATTGGCTCATTCGCTTGCTTAAACTCAATGTTGATTCAGATTCCGCTTAACTGGGTTGGGTGTGAAAAAGTATTTGTTGTTAACATTCTTTTTTCATTCGGTTTTTCCAGTTACGAGTCCTTTTTTTTTTTAAAGCTGATCGTTTTGTGTTCATTTTGTTTAGTTCTGTTTTCGTAACAGATTTAATGTTTAGTATACAGCTTAGAAAAAATTCGCAGTGTGAGATAGGCAAGAAGTAAGGCATGTAGCAACATCAGCACGGCAAAGGGCACTCGTTTAAAGGCAAGGAAGGGCAAAAATATTTTAAAGTCAAGTGATAGCGATTGCTGTATGAGTCGTACGATTTTTGAATGAAGCATGGGCAACGCCGGGCCATGCTGCTAGTTTAGTTATGTTTAGTTTAATTTGTAACCTATATAAATGTATGGAGAAAAAAAAGCAAATGTTGATAAGATAGTGAATATCGCAAATAACTGTCCGGGACCGTAACCAGCCCCTGCCCTGTCTGGTGGTGAAAGAATAATACGCACCCCAGTCATGGTTGTTTGTTTTTTCGCTCAAACATGTGTATAGGCTTTGACATAGTCACAAGGTATTTTATTAAACTATCCATGTTGTATTCATATGCAAATATTCACCTTATAAACAGCTTGAGCCTAAACTAATCCTGAACTTGGTTGGGATTTGTATGCCCAATCTTCAGGGGGCTTTTTTCCCGGGCAGTACTTCTCCCTCGGATTTTTAAGTTTATTGCCCGGTGCCTGAGGCGTCCCAAGAAAAGGGGAAATACCGAGGAGCTTGGGAATTTTTGTGCAGTGTGGCCGATAGACTCACTTTCGACATTATGTCACTTCCGGTTGCAACGTGGGGGAACTGGTAGATATCACTAATCCTGACCTTGTTTGGGATTAGCATACCCAAGTTCTAGACTGTTTTTTCCACAAGCAATACCTCTCCTTCGGGAGGGACATAGGTTTATTGCCCAGTGCCTAAGGTGTCGCCAGAAGAAAGGCCGAGGGGGCTGGGGAAATTTTTCACGGTGCTGCCGGTAGACCCGCTTTAAAGCTCGACCTTGTGCCACATCCGGTTCCGACGGGGGCGAACTAGTAAATACCACTAATCCTAATCTTTTGGCTGGGATTTGTATTCTTTGAGTATTAAGCCCAATCCCCAGGCTGTTTTCCCCAAAACCAGTACTTCTCCCTTGGGAGGGGGTTAGGTTTATCGCCTAGTGCCTGAGGCATCCCCAACTGTGGAATTCCCGAGGGAGCTTACTTTAAACCATGAATCACATCCGGTTGCGACGTGGGCGCCCTGGTAAATGCCACAAATTCTAACCTTGTGTAACGCCAATTCTCTCGCACGGTGTCAACTGTAACGCGATCTCTGGTCAACACGTCCACGTGACACCATATCCTAACTCCACTGGGCCGAAGTCATCCACAAGACCGGCCGTTGGTCCTGTATGGTCCAGTATTACAGATTAGACCTAAGTCTCCGGTTTCAAATGTTGATTCCATTCCACTCACCATCCACGTTGTGATTTTTTTGATCCTGACGAGTAGTTATCTGGTCGTAGGATTCCGAAAGCTCTCCGTTGGTCTACATGAAAGCTTGTTGGATGAGAATCGAGATAACCGCAAATAAATATGGCCAATTCGATCCGATTTTAGGACAAATGTTTATATATATATATATATATATATATATATATATATATATATTGGCTCCTGAAAAATTAATTTCAGTTGAGCTCTCTCGGGAGGAGATGTGGGTTGGTAAACAGTGACAATTATAGCTATATAGCGAGACTCTTCGCTAATGCGAATTGAGTCACTCTCGGTCACTGGGCGTGTTTATAAAGATAAACACGCTAAAAATCCACTTTGCTCCCTACCGATGGCTTAATGGTTAGAATCTCCGACTGACACCAGTTCAGTCGGGTTTCGACCCTAGCTGGAGGCAACCGGATGTCTAGCCACACTGATGAGCTGCGAAACAGTCTGTCTGTGGATGACGGTATATATATATATATATATCATCAACAATACATAATAATACAATTCTCGTGACAAAATTTAATTTATAACGTATTTAAATTTAGATACTCAAAAGCAAATGTTGATAAGTTAATGAGGGTTACGAACTACCCGGTGCACCTAATTAAGCTCCCCCACCACGTTCGGGGGGGGTAGTACGGAATACGCCACAGAATTAGATTCTCTTCAAAATGTAAAGCCGATCCTCTCGTACGGTGTCAGTTGTAACACGATCTCTGGTCAAAGCGTCCATGTGACACTGTATCCCTACCCCACTGGGCCGACGTCATCCACAAGATCGGCTGTTGGTCCTGAATGGTCCAGTATTACAGGTTAGACCTAAGTCTCCGGTTTCAAATGTCGATTCGATTCCACTCACCAGCCACGTTGTGATTTTTTTGATCCTGACGAGTAGTTATCGGGTCGTAAAATTACCGAAAGCTCTCCGTTGGTCTACCTGAAAGCTTGTTAGGTGAGAATCGGGTTAACAGCAAATAAATATGGCCAAGTCGGTCCGATTTTAGAGGGACAAAACAATACATATAATAATACAATTCTCGTGGCAAAAAGTTGAATGTCTCTTGTATATGAACGATGATCGACAAAACAAAACAACATACTTCGTGTAATTTCGTTAAAGGAGAGAGGTGGCTTCGTTTTAACCCTTTTTGATTACTGTAGCTTGTTCGACGTTCCGTTCACAGTGGTAGTAATAGTAGTAACAGTAGTAGTCATATTAGTAGTAGCAGGAGCAGCGGTACTCATATCAACAGCACATGTTAGCGGGGGCTTTGTTCCAATCTCTGACGTCACTTCCTCACTGTCAACTTTGCACTGCGTCTCAACCCAACTCTGCTCTCTTTTTATAGAGAACTGGGGACGTATTTGCTTTTCTGATGCGAACGTACTGACATAATTTTATTAGGAACGGGACGGCCCATTTCCCGACACATTTAAAAAAAAACCCAAAAAACTCATATTGCCATTGTTCTAAGTTTATCTATTAATAGCTCTGAGTAATTTTAGTAAACTTTACATAGATTCATGCAGTCTTGTTATTGATAAAATTAACCTTTAGATCAAGACATTCTGAATTCTGTTTTCTATTAACAATCTGATATCCTTTGTACGCTTAAAGAGAAAAAGAAAAAATTTAATAAAATCTGTAACATTTACATTCCAAAGTCTTTACAGCATTTTTAACGTCTTGGTTCTTTTGAAAACGCCTTTGCCCACTGTTTTCCAGCATATTTTTCTTTATTATCATTATTATTATTTCGGGTTGATATCCCCCCCGCCACACTTGTAGATGAAACTACTAGAAAAATAGCAGTGAATACTTTTAGTTAATTATAGTTACAACAATCTATATCAACAGTTTTTGTCTATCATTTAAAGATGGGCTTTTAAGTATTATTTTCTAGAAATCCTTTCATCATTGGAGTTTCTTCCAAAATGTTTCATCATCTCTGGTCATGTTCCAATATATGTGCTTGATCCATAATTTAGAAATGCGTCTTATTTTGCTCTTAGTCTATTTTTGGGCGCTATGATACAATGTTTTTGAATACGTAAGAGTTTTTGGAATAAGGGTGTTAATATTTAATCAAAAGCTTTTTTTTTATCTCTTCTGGCTGATGCTAAACTCCAGGAGAACACACACTCTACACCGTCCTGGCTTCACATCTTCCACTAACATGAAGTGGCATGACTGTATCGAATCAACTGCTTCGACTACTGGTCGTAAAGTTGGTTTACTGTGTCGCGCCAAAAGATTTTTCTCGTCAGAATCCATCTTGCACGTTTATAAATCTACCACTCGTCCGTGTATTGAATACTGTTGCCCTATCTGGCTTTTTGCTCCTGCCGTACACCTCGAGATTCTTGACAAAATCTAAAAAAAGAGTCATTAACGTAATATTGACTAAGTATCTAGACTTCAGTTACGTTCTCACCGACTAGACGTGGCTTCCCTCTGCCTTTTCTATAAATATTTTTATGGCAAATACTCTTATACTCTTTTCCCTGGTGGCCCGACTACATGAATTTAAGCTTGCTACTAGATTGGCAACGATGTATCACGGTTTCTATTCTAAAAGTTTCTTTTCTCGCACTTCCCACTTGTGGAACTCCTTTCTGATGTCTTGCTTCCCTGATAACTACAATCTTCACAAATTTAAATACAACGTCAATCGTTATTTTCTGCCTTTTTGAACCCTGTGCTCATTTTATGTCCTTTCCTCAATCCAAAAGAAATTCTCTTGTCTCTGCCGAGCTTTTGAAATGCGTCCATGGCCATCACATCTACGGATCTCAGTGTCGTATTTACCGTCCTCTGTCAGAACGCTGAAGAAACGAAATGCCACACTGGGGTACATAAGGTGTGCTAATTCAAAACAGGCTCCGATAAAGAAAAATATATTATATGAAAATGATAAAAAAGCGAGCTGTCAAATGCCGCTTCTGATATACTAGGCATCGATGGAAAAAGGTGTTAATATTTAATTATGAGCTTTTTTTTGTCTTTTTTCTGGCTGATGCTAAACTCCAGGAGAGTATTTGAATTCACCGTCTTCTGTCTAGACATTTCCCAATTGAATGTTATTTGACATTTAATTCTAGGTCATTTGGGGTACTCTAAATACGAATTCCAACTCGGTTTAACTCTATCGGGTCCTGATTCTTGTCAACAACCTCTGGATCAGTTTCCAGATTTATCAAATTAAGACTAAAAAATAAATCATATGTTAAAAGTTTTTCATGTTGCGTGAATACAGTTCAAACTAGATTAAAAGTCACATTATAACGATAAAAATGACTCCCCTCCAAAAAAAACAACCCCCCCCCAAAAAAAAACATACAGATATGAAGCTTTCAGTGTAGCAAAAAAAAAAAAAAAATTATAAATTCAGTTATATTTACACGTTAATGTGGAAATTTGACATTTCCACATATAAAACAAAAGGAATAATTTTTTGTATTTGAACTTTCTAGTGCTTACTGACATATTGCTTCAACGTTCTGTCAATTTGTAAAGGTATTTTAAGTCATTAAGTCATATAAATTTAAGAAAATCTGAAATATAAACACAAAAATTTTGTTTAAATAGGAACCTATCATGAAATAGGTACTTACTACAATATAAATTACATTTAATTGAATCAACTATTAAATCACGATGACAAAATTACTCACTAAATCATATGACAACTAAAAATATGTTAATAACCCAATTTAATTAACTGACTGAATTGACTAACTTTGGAAACGAGTCTCTTTTATATATTTTAGTTGGCCCTCTAGAATATTCTACAGAAAACAGGAACGCTAGAGAAAATGTTAGAATTCTATGATATTTTGAGCTTAATTTACTAATATTAGAATCGGTTAAAAATGGCGAAATGAAAAATATTACAAATAAAAATATACATAATATAATAATAACTTAACAATAGATACCTAGATAAAAACTTAGTTGCATAATGTGTAACTGTAAAAAGACTTAGCGAGTATTGAGAAAAAAACCTTTTTATGAATACGATGAAGGAGGAGAGTGTTGGGTAAAAATTAGTGGCCAGCCGACCCAAACTACATAGAGCTAACCGTTAAAGCTAATCTTATAGACAAAAAATTGAAATTTCTTTCCCCAGTGTAATAATACAGACTTTTCCCCATTTCTATCTCCCTTTATCTATTGTCAGAGAATGTATATACATATATCTAACATATATCAAACTATTTAGCATAAACGGTGCTTTAGGGAGTTTGCCATGGAAAGTTGGTTAGCGAATTAGTCTAGGGTGTATCAGTGAAAACTTCTCAGTCAGGTTTTAGCAAGTTTTGCTTAGACACTAAATGAACGAGTTGCCTAGCGTTATCTTGATGAAAAACTATGCGCTTTCTCTTAACTAATTCCAGCTGTTTTTTCGTCGACTCGCGCTCTTCAGTTGGTATAAAGTAGGAGGCGAGTATTGAAGGCCCTGGTTACTTTAAAAAAAAAAAATTCCATGTCCATTCAGGGCGCAGGCGATCATGACATTTGGTGTGGTCACAGACATCGTCGGTTTGTTGTAGGAACCAAGAAACGATGACTGCAACTAGGAAAAGGAAAGAACATCAGATACCAGCAGTTTCGACCAACTTGTCGTGTCTATAAAAAATAAATAAATAAGAATTAATTATAGTGTCAAAAATAATTATAATAAAATAATCATAACATTTACAATTATCATTGATTCACTCATTCTAAACCAATGAGATTCGATCAAACTACATACACAAACACGTGACATTCTGACTATCGGACAAGCGGTTCACACGGACAGGTCGTTAACACGTGCATCGACGAAAACGTCATCTCTTTTTCATTCCGAGGCCATAATAGTAACATTTATGTTTTAGCAGTCAACAAATATTCGAGGTAAGAAACCCCCAGACACTTCTTGTATTTTTCCAAATAAATTATCTGAACAAGCATTACAAAAAAAAAAAAAAAAAAAATACGAGAAAGACTGTATACACTTCGCTTATTCTTTATCTTATCCTCCTGTCGGATTTCGATCCATATTTGATCTACATTTGACTCCACAGTCACAATTTACTCTATTATTTTGTTTCGTGTCTCCAACACCGCATAATAAAGTTAATACTTGCTTTGTTGTTTCTACGTCTTGCTGTTTCTCATTCTTACAAGTATTTTTGCATATATATAAAGAAATTAGGGATTTTATAATTATTTACTCAAAGTTATACCTCCCTTAAAAGCTACTACCTTCTCTACAAGCTAAAGGTCATCGGACTGTGATCATAATTTAAGAATACCTGTTGACTGATTTTATTTTATTCGTTTTCTACGCTTTATCAACCCTTTTCTGTTTATTTAAAGCTGGAAAATATTTTTACATTGTAAGAAGTTATCTCTGGAGATAATAATGGTTTCGTGATACAAGTATTGCTAATTAACCCATAGCAGGGGGAGAAGATAGGACTTCATACCTAATCAGAATTTGGTAAACAAACAAAAATTATGTGGATATAACGTGGGGGACCAATTCTATGTTACAACCAATATATAAAGACGGGACCTCTAAGTCGGTAAAACAAATTTCAATACCTAAGTTTTAAAATGATTTTTTTAAAATAAAAACGTATTCTTGAAGATTTATTTTTAGCTTTAACTGAAAGCTAAAGGATTAAATTTACCGTTTCCAGTAAGTAAATCATTCTGATGTATTTCAAATAGAATTTATATAAACTAGAATGCTCGCTTTCAAAAAATCTTCTTACAAGCGGCCTTTTTTTAAGAAATTTGTAAACAAAACAAAATTATCAGTTTTAAAAATCTTCCCAAAATAAAATATATATTTGTGACAAGTTATTTGAGTAAAATTAGCAAATTTAAAGTTAAATTAATCTGATCTGAAACAAACTGTACTAAGTTATAACATAAAAAGTAATATACAAGCATTTCTTAACGATAGGTCCTGTTTTCATTTTCTCTTTATTGACGTATCGATAAGTTCCAAGGTGATGGCAGCTAGTATGGATGACCAGAATTGACCTAAATTTACGAAATTTAAATGAACACATTTTTTTTTTGTTTTTAACTACATTTACGAATTAACATATTTTCATCAATTATCAAATATTTTATTGATTTTAGTTCTGTTTAAAGATGCTGTATGAAAAAATAAAATTTAGAATATTATAAATTTTTTTTTAGATTAATCTTAAAAATTAATAACTGAGATAAAATACCATGATTGATGTAACTCAATAATTTACGACCCACACTAAGATAAATACATAAAATAAAAATATTTAGTGAAATAGAAATTAAAAAAAGTAAAACTTACTTTAAATTTAAAATTTTTAAAACTGAAGGGATGATGTTCAAAATCTGTTGAAACGTAAGCAATGAATAACGAATTGGGAACAAGTGAATTTCTCTGTAAAAAGAGGACAACTCTTAGAACACATGATAATGTTACGTATAGACTACCATAGATGAAAAATGGATATACTGAAAATAAAAAAAAATAAAAATTACTTTAAAAATAAAAACGATTTATCTTAAGCATTTCAACTTTGAATTCGTAAATATAGTTTCCACTTAGTTACAATACCATCTAAAAGAAATTAACTAATGCAGAATTTTAAACAATTTTAAAATTATGATAAATTACTATAATTAAGATTTTTAAAAAATTGAGAAAATTCTTGTAAAAATTCACTATTCATCGAAAATTTTTCTTAAGCCAAGAGTGTCCTTAATATAACTTGTTTACAAAAGCAATTAAAAACTTTTCTAATTAGATTATGTCATAGTTTTATTAATTTTTTTACTTTACTATTTGGAGCAGATTTTCGGAAAAGAACTGAAAAAGATTCAACAAAAAAATTGGATGATTTGGATTCTCCAAGGTGTCTTACTTTTAATAAATAAAAAAAAGGTTTGGACCTAAAATGTAATTTTTCGAAATTTCATGAAATTAATTAAATGGAGTGTAACATATATAAAAAGAAAAAAATACCTAGGTTTTCTAAAGCAAAAAAAAAATCAAAAATAATTTAATTCATTTGTGAATAAGTCCAGAAAGTTTAATTAAAATCCGACAATTATTTGATTTTTGCAAGAATTTCAAAATCAATGTGTTTTTCACCGAAAAAAAAGGCTCAAAACCATTTAATTGTAAAAAAAAAAAATTACTTCTGTTACTGACGTAAAAAAAACAGAATTTTTAACCAAAACTTCACACGTGTTAGAAAGGTGTAAAAATTAAAAAAAAAACACTTTGGTCTTTCCTTTTAATAATAACATAAACATTTTGATGATAAAACTTAATTCTTATTAAGTTCGGCGCCTTTTTTAATCATTCTATGCTGGGTTTTTTTTTTCAAAAATATAAACTGATTCCTTATTTTGCGATCAAGGTAATTTCTATACATTTCTAACCCAGAGAATATAAATATATCGAAAAAAAATATGCCTACGTGGCTAATCAGTATTTGATTGATTGATTCGATTTCTACGGCTTATCAACCCTTTGCAGGTTATTTAAAGCCAGAAAATATTTTTAGATTGTAAGAGATAATAATTAACTAATTAACCCATAGCTGTGAGAGAGAAGACGTGGTTTCATGCCTTTTCCAAGGTTATTTGCGCATAAGTGAATATAATGAACCCAACAGGAATTGGAACTCCGCTCTCTAATTCTGAGCCATTGTCCATTATACCACTCGCACATCACCCCCTTACATCTGGCCACACCTACCACCCCAGACTGCAACCTCCTTGATTATTATGTGTGGGGGTGAAACTGAGTAAGTGTTATAGTGGAACACACCTATTCTAAAGTTAACAGACTCTCCCACCTATAATAAGTAGTAGTAGTAAGAGTAACGAGTCAGTTGCTGATTGGGTCGGTCAGTCAGTCGATGCTGGATGACCGTTAGTTGGATACTAAAAGTATCAGCGACCACAACTAGATTTCTCTGCGTCATTACCTATTATATCAAGTTCCTAACGTTTTGTACATCGAACCTATTTTAAGACCGACTTAGTACAAATACAAGCCTCCACTGTGAAACCACTCCATAACACACTTGGCGACGAGGGATTCGAATTCATTTGGTGAAAAAAAAATTCGCTCGTCATAAAAGTAAGAGACCAACAAAACTCCTTGTAACACCAAAGATGAACTAAAGGCAAGGATTATGGCAGCATTCACCAGCTTAAACAAGGAGACCGTCCAGAAGAGTTGCAGGAGGTTCTGAAATCGCCTAAAGATCGTGACTGAAGCGAATCGCTATTTTATTCAATAAATTTACTCTTTGGTATTTCAAGATATTTTTGTGTAATTTTAGTAAATATACAGGGTGTCCATAAAATTCGTGTTCACTTTAAAAAAATTATAAGTTTATTTGTATTTGCGATAGAAATAATCTGTAAAAAATGTTATAAAGTTTAATGTACCTAGCTTTAAGTATAGCTAAAATAACTGTGATTTCAGGCATTACTGTAAATCAGTTGGCAAATGTTTTCCTTGAACTACAAAATTTTACCCTTTGTATTGCTAATAATGGAGGACATGTGGAAACTTAAATAAAATTTCAGTAAAACCTTTAAAAAATATAGATTTACTTCTTTCTAATCCTTTTTACAAATTATTTCTATCGCAGATACAAATAAAGTTATAAATTTTTAAAAGTGCACACGAACTTTATGGACACCCTGAATATGTTAAAATAAGATGTCAGTGCTATTTTCATTTTTGCGTAATTTAGACGACAATTTATCCATTGCACCCTTATATAGGGATTTTCAAAGCGCAGCTTAGATGTGGCACAATACCAAAAGTAGGGGGCACCCAGTGAGGATCGAAATCACTAGTCGTAATTGTTCTAGCGAGACAAGATTGCTAACCATTACACCACGTCGAGGTGCCCCATTGCACCATGTATATATGGTCGTTCCTTGCCATGGTGGCGAGCTTACTTGTCCCAGTGATCCCAAGAGCGAAGACCGCAGCGAAGTCTGGAGTTTTAACTCTTGCAGGGACACCCATAGCGGTAAGGTCGAAGAAAAATAGCCAAGCTCACGCGCAGTGTTGTCGACTAAAATGAAATTCACGCGAATGGCCTCGTCAAACTCTTTTTGATTGACAGCTATCTCTGCCACCGCCGCCAGGAGAGATAGAAGGAATATGGAGAGGTGATGGCGATCCCGATGATCGGGTACCGACAAGAAGTTCATCTTTGACTGTCATCATATAGCGTAACGGTTCTGCGATCGTTTCTAACGTAATCTTCCTGAGCTTTTGGAATGCATCGTTAGACATTCCACGTTCGGGTTTCGTTTCGCATCAAGAAAGGATTACACGCTAACTCTGTCTATAGTGCAATGATGGTCACCAGACGAGTGACACGGCTGATTTTGGCACAGTTTCGATTTCGATCCTAGGCAGGGACCAACTACTGTGCCTGACGTGACTAAATCCTTACTTCATCTACTTGGATGACGTGTATATTTCCACGCAGTCCGGTTTGAAGAAGAGGCTCACGCCCATCAAAGGAATTTCGCCTCGTGTCAGTGGCAGAGGTCGGAAAGGAGTGGATGATTAGAGGAGTCGAGGCGTGGCGTCAATTGGTAACTGATTAGATGTGATAGTTCCCAGCAGTCCGCTTTCGTAAAAAATTAAGATTTCAGATTTTCACCTGTAGTAAATTCTTATGTAATAATATATATTATATATATATATATATATATATATATATATATATATATATATATATATATATATATATATATATATTTTTATTTATCTCTGATATTGAGCGCTTCCTAATAAGTACCGCGCATATAATATATAAATAATTATATATATATATATATATATATATATATATATATATATATATATATATATATATACACATTTTTCACACACACACACACACACACATATATATATATATTATGGATTGGTATCAGTAAAAGAACATATTTTATATTCTTATGTAATATTATATATATATATATATATATATATATATTTATATATTTGTTATTTATCTCTGATATTAAGCGCTTTCGAATAAGTACCGCGCATATAATATATAAATAATTATATATATATATATATATATATATATATATATATATATATATATTTATGGATTGGAATGAGACCGAACGATAGGATAAGGAATAAATAGGAAACGTTTATAAATCTAATCGTATGTTAATGTTTTACCAGAGAATGATATATGGAGAAAAGAAAGAAATTCTTATATTTGTATTTCTGTGTTATTTGACTTTCAATTTTTAAGCAGGCATCACATGTATTTGACTTGTTAAGCAGCGTATGTAATATATTTAATATTAATATATAATTTAAAGTTCTGTTATTTTACATCGACCACCATTTTAATAATACCAGCGCTCAATGTGCGATATATATATATATATATATATATATATATATATGGGGTAGAGTGGAAATCAGCGTGTTTTAGTCGACTCAACGGTTTTCGATCTGTTAGATCGAAAAGGTCAAGTAATCTAACAGTGACCTCATCCCACAATTTTGCAAATCACTTGCGGGTGTGAAGTACCACTTAAGATTATCACACAAAATTCATAACTGAATCAATTAGTTAAGCTGTCAGATCCTCATATATTGTAACCGACGGTAGAGTCTATTATATATATATATATATTTATATATATATATATAGTTTTAAGGTATGCTATATTTATGGGATAAAGTGCTCAATATCAGAAATATATGTAAATATAAATATAAAAGTGACCGTTGAAGTCAACACTCAGAGACGACAGGCTCTTTCATGCCGGACGCAATCGCCAGGTCGCGAATGCTGGATTTTTCCTCGGCTATTTATATATATGGGTCAGTGGTGCATTGTGGGTATTCTGGCGGTTATTTGTGGGAGTGGCTTGTTTATTTATTTGTTTGCGTTAATTTATTTTCCTTGATTTTCATTTTATATTATTTATTCTTTTCGTTTTTTGATGTTTTATTAAATTTTTTTACTACGTTAATAACCACAATACACCAATGATATATATATATATATATATATATATATATATATATATATAGCCGAGGAAATATCCAGCATTCGCGGCCTGACGATTGCGTCCAGCATGAAACAGCCTGTCATCTCAGTGTTGATTTCAATGTTCACTTATATATATATATATATATATATATATATATATATATATATATATATATATATATATATGAATTATTCACAAAAACTAATGCAAAGGTTAATGATTTTAAATGGCGAGACATCCATCTCGCAAACAATTCAAATATTACACAAAAACCTTAGATCCGTTATGAATGAATTGATCCTTGTTCATATAAATTTCTGCCGTATTAGTTGTTATTTTTACACAAGCTTTCGTCTGTTCATACAGACATCTTCAGGTATATAATAGATGTTGTTCTTGTTTTTTTCTCTTAGTAATAAGAGGACATCGAAAATATATGTGTATTGTATCCGAAATGCTATTGAAAATGAGATATTGGTTTTTGAACGCGCCAAAGCAACGCTGAGTTTGATTTTTGAATTTCTTTTTTTAAAATGTTTGCGTTTGTACCAAATATGGTAATGAACAAATTATTTTACTGGTAAATTTTACTGTCAAAGTGGCATGAATTATATTTTATATCCAGTCTTTGCCTGATGAAGGTAGCGAGACCAAAAACTTGTGTAGCAAATTATGGGAAATAAAGCATAATATATTTCAACCAAAAACGCTTGCAGTTTCTCTCTTCTTTTTATTATACGCACTTTTCTCTCGTTGGATGAGGAGAAGGGTAGTGGATAGATCAAGGCAATTGGAGATGTCGATTGACATTACATTTGAATAGCTGGAGATTATAGCTGTCAGGGAAACTAGAATAGGGAAATTACTGTAATTATTATTTATTATTTTGTTTTAATTTGATATCTTATGTATTTATTTATTTTAAATATTAGACGCTTCTGATGTAATCATTTTCTTTTAATTAAAAAAAATGGAAATGTGTGTTTGCTTGGGAAACGATTTTTTTTTTTAGGAAAGGAGGTATTTGAAAAAATACGGGGTGTTGGTTAACATTTTGGCAAGACTCTATAGCTGTACACTCAAGAACATTTCCTCTAAGTTATTTTCTTTGTTAATAAGTGTGGCATTGTTTTTTTTTTTCTTCTTTCATTTTTAACAGCGTGATTTACGTCTACCGGTCTGCGCATTCGAGAGCCTGAATAAAGAAAATGACGTCATTCACACTGTTATAAAAAAAATAAAAATAAAAACATCATTGCGCCTACTAAAACAAGTGTATCTAATAAAACAACATTTCCACTGTGAAATGACATAACTTCTTGGGAAATACACTAAATGGTTCCCTGTTGGCTTTTCATAGGAGCTGAATTGAGAGTTGCTCTTTTTCCTAGTTTTGCGACCACCCAAAGCCTGATTTATTCTGTTACGTAAAACACGGTTGGCGGGGCGGGAAGTGTAGAATCGGACGCCTGACTTTCCCAAGAGTATCAGTGAGAAAGCGAACAGAACAGACTTGGGCAGGATTTGAACTCTGCTCGCCGATTCTATTTTACGCACCGATAACCGTCACACAACCCGCACATCAAACAACACGTTCA
>CAHIKZ030000424.1:1455000-1457500 GCA_903632075.3 Acanthosepion pharaonis | reverse complement strand
TTCAACAGCCACAGAGTCAAACAGTGGTATGGTTAAAAAAAATAAAAAAAAAAAAAATGAGAATAAGAAAAATAAAATAAATAAAAAATGAGAATGGGAAATTCGACACAGATAGCGAAAGACGCCTTTCAATACCTAAGTAAAGTATTAAGAAACAGGAAAATTTCGTTAGAAACAAACTGTTACGTAATATCGGTCCTTCTATATGGCAGGCAATCTTGAAATGGAGAAATCACGTGATCCGTTATGTTAAATTTGACATGAAAAGACATCAAGAAAAAAGTGATTTATATAATACCAGGAGTAATCAATGAATCATAGACAACACTGAACATCTAAAAATATATATATATAAGGAATAGATTAATATCATGTAACAGTTCAGTACTCTTTTCTTTGTTTTTAATGAATTTTTTTTGTTTCTTAATATATTGCTTAACTTTTGGAATGCATCTTTGGCTGCCACGATACACCTTTGGATTTCAGTGTTGCACTTTTCCACCCTCTGTTAAAAAAAAAAACAACTTCCCTTAGTCATTTTAATAATCTATACAAATAAAATATCTGGATTCAGACAAAGTTAGTTCTCGTGTAATATGAACCATTTTATTAATCAGTTCCTTTATGCCTACATTTCTTAAATTGCAGTCTTATTTGTTCAAGCCTTTCATGTGAGACACACAGATATTTTCATTTCATTGTTACACTAAATATACAAAATTTGAAATGAAACTGAGCAACAAGTGATTTATATAATACCAGGAGTAATCAATGAATCAGAGATACCATTGAACATCTAATAAAATATAAAAGGAATAGATTAATATCATGTAACAATTCAGTACTCTTTTCTTTTCTGTTTCTTAATACACTGTTTACCTTTTGAAATGCATCTATTGACGCCCCAATACACCTTTGGATTTTGAATGTTGCACTTTTCCATCCTCTGTTAAAAAAAAAAACAACTTCCCTTAGTCATTTTAATAATCTCTACAAATAAAATATCTGTAGACAAAATTAATTTCCGATGAAAGGCATCTTTCGCTGTCAGTGTCGAATTTCCCATTCTCTTTTTTATTTATTTTATTTTTTAGTGTACTGTACCACAGTTTGACTTTGTGGCTGTTGAAGACAAACAAATGTACCTAAGCAGGCGTCTGCAACAGGGATTGGCTAGTCAACTTATCACCGAGGCCCGTTGGAACAGTTGATATGACATTTGCCTGATAACGTAACTGTCCGGGTTTCAATCCTCGGTAGTGGATGCGCACTGCTGATGAGCCCCAAATATAGGACGAAACGGCCGTTCAGCCCTTTCTGCATTCTATTGAGGTTTCGTTTAGACTCGATGAATTACTTAATTATAATTATCTCAAATCCTCCTAATTTCTATCACCCATATATATATATATATATATATATATATATATATATATATATATATATATCGCAGAGCCGACTTCGAATTCCAGTCGAATCCATTACATTCACTTACGTGCTAATACCCTTGGGGAAGGTGTGAATCCTCTTCTTCTCCCTCCAGCAGAACAGACTGGGTTCTATAGCCTTGGATGACAACTGGTCTAGGAGAAGGGCAACTCTGAATTCAAAATCTGCGGAGGGTCGTTTGGGGGCCTTGTGGCACTTAGTGCACCAGGTCTCTGAATTCGGCCCTTCAAAAAGTGTGGATGGTCCTGCACGAAACCTTCATCACTATAATCAAATCTCATGTGCTGGTGTCGGGCTCTCGGTTTCCTAGGAACTGATCTGCTTGACCCCCATACGTCGAACTCGACGGGAGAGTCGACTATATATATATATATATATATATATATATATATATATATATAGGGAGAAAGAGAGAGATAGAGAGAGTGTATTTAGGCAGAAATCCTTCATTTATACAGGTTTCATTAAAGACGACAGAAAAGATTCTGCGATTAAACTTTTTTTTTCCATTTTTCTTGTGTTCGAACAAGTGTTTACTTTTATGGAAACAAAGTTTGTAGAAACTGTACAAATGTTCTGTAATTCCGAGCACTTTCGGCTATACTTCTAGGGCATTATTTTCCGAAAACAACACATCGTGGCCATGTTCTTAATTAATATTATTGAGTATTGGCTTTTTCTTTTTTATTTTTTAAGGCTTCCATTATTTTTAATCTTTTTTTTTTTTACCTGTGGATGAGGTTATTATCTTTGTACTTTCTAATAGAATCTTCGGAAAGGCATCTTTATAACTGTAGAAACATGCACACAAGCCATACACACAGTTAAAAAGCAAAAAATATCCTAAAAGTATAGCCGAAATTTTCCGACTATACGTTAATGTTAATTATTTTTCTCTGGAGAATTAGTATACTTCTTTAAAAAAATGTTTTTGCGTCGTCAAAGGAATAACTTAAAAACAAATCCCACGCAACTGTGTGTGTTAATTACTGTTATCAGTGATATTATGCCAACACTTCATTTTTTTTTTATTATAGAAGGAATCTTTTCT
>CAHIKZ030000424.1:1377500-1452500 GCA_903632075.3 Acanthosepion pharaonis | reverse complement strand
GAAATGAAAGGGAAAAAGCACAGAGAAAAACGTAATTTGATTTGAAAAAGCACAAAATTAAGGAGATAGTAAAATAAACCAGATAGATAGATAGATAGATAGATAGAGAGAGAGAGAGAGAGAGAGAGAGAGAGAGAGAGAGAGAGAGAGAAAGAGAGAGATAGATTAAAATTAGTAGGAGAGAGGGGAAATAAAAGAACAGTATTTTGGTTACCATTCCCCCTTTACCATATATTCGTAACCAAACAAATGACTAAAATCACTTTTGGACTACTGACAATATTTGATAGGTACAGATCCCTAATTACATCGCAGTATGGAGTTCAGTAATTGGCATCAAGCGTTTCGGCTTCATCAAAATTATTTAGCGAGCACTTATGTAAATTACTATGTATTCCTTTGAAATTGTATCACACTCTCGTTCCATAAGACTGTATCGATTTTTTGATTTCTGGCAGAGGTTGGAATCACAATTCCGAAGCCGATTAGTTGCATTAATATTTCTCTCCATGTTACTTTCTATTACATCGTCACTTAATGATCAAACCAATTTCTAATCTCTATTTTGTTAGATTGTTATTTGTACTCAATGAGTTTTCCCGTCCGTTGAACATGGCGGCTTTCACTGGGCGATGAAAAGAGAGCAAATCTTCCCGACACACCAGCACTCACCTCTGTGTCATTGCACTTTACAATTATGCTGTCATCTGGATGATTTTATTTCTACTCTAAATTTACTATTATCATTATTGTTGTTATTTTATTTTCATTTAGTTGTATCCGGTGGCTTCAATATGCACTGAAGATCTAGTGTCATCCCGAATCATGCAATGGTTTTGCATCGTTAAATAAATAACTTAGAAAAAAAAGCCCACGCAAAAGTGTGTGTTAATTATTGTCAGCAGTTATATTATACCAAGACTAGTTCGTTTTTTTTTTTTATTATAGAAGGAATCTTTTCTCCAAAGAAAAAAGATCGACTTTTCTCCATTTCTAAGGCAGATGCTTATGCGCATGTTCTTTTGTTGGGAAAATGGCGGCGGTGTTTGTAATAATAAATTACATTTGATTATTTTAGTAGCTCGGCCCGCCTTATGATGATCTGTACCTCATGCGGCACACTATGCGAAAAAAACAAAAAACAAAAAACAAAAAAGAAAACAAAAAACGGTTGTCCATGCCTGGTTTAAGGTCTTCACGAACAACTATATCAAATAACAGAAACCACATCACTTGAGGACTTTCAGCAGCAGCAACGATTAAAATGAAAATATATTTTTAATCGTTTCATCCCAAGCACGACGATAATACCACTAAGACGCCATTGGTTACTGAGAGTGGAAGAGAATGGGAAAACTTTAATCAGGAGAAAAGATAACAAAAGAACAGGGTTCAGGAAGACAGAAGATTGCGATTGACGTTGTATTTTAATTTTTGAAGATCTTACGTTGCAAGAAAGCAAAAAAAAAAAAGAAAAAAAAAGAAAAAAGGAGTTCCAGAGGCGAGAAATGTGAGAAAATAAACTATTAGAATAGAACATCTATTTGCATCTAGCTAGTTCAACAGTAAATGTTGTAAGGTCTTTGGCGATCTAGTAGCACGCTTAAAATCAGGCAATCGAGACACTAACTAGGAAAGTTCAATAGAACAATTACCATGAAAATATTTGTAGCAAAGACAGAGGGAAGTCACGTCACGTCGGTGTGAAACTGACTGAAGTGACTTATGCGCATGCTCCTTTGTTGGGAAAATGGCTGCTGTATCTGTAATGAAAAATTAACATGATTTTTTTTAGTAGTGTCGCCCGCCTTATGATGAACTCTACCTCATGCTTCACACTATACGAAAACATTAAAATGTTCAGCTTAAATACTCTCAGTGATCCTGTCGTCTGAATAGCTTGAATTCTACACCAGATTATTATTATTGCTATAAAAAGTATTCACAATGATGTAAGATTTGATTTGGTTGATTTTGTTTAGCGGCATATTAACCTCTAATGGTTTTTTTAATACCAAAATCTAAATTTTTTTAACATATTTTTATGGTTTCAACTAAATATATTTTGAACGCAATTATACATCTTAAACTACAGATAAAATATATTGTTGGTAATTTTATTATAAATAGGTATTGTTAACATTTTTTATATAAATATGTTTTGCTGGTATTTTAATATAAAAATGTATTTTCATACTTTCATAGCAGTTTGTTTTTCTTTGGGGGGGGGTATTATTTGTGCATAGCTAGGACCCTAACAGGTACTACCACCCCGGGTTAGGGTAAACCTGGGTACCACAGCAATTAAGAGTTGGTTTTACGCTTCTCAAAACCGCCTATCTCCCTTGCTGCCGGATGTAGTTTATCGTCATACCCAGGATTAAGTGATGCAAGAAGTGAGTGTCTAAAAACAGAAACAGCAGATGCAAATGTTTCATTTGGAAGTGCTAACAGGGCCGCGAGAATCCTTTCGAATGAAGGGAAACAAATTTTTGGCTTACAAGTGAATTTTCTACCATGGCAATTCTCCTGCGGATTATGCATGAGGAGATCTCAATTTCCTAACTAAGGGACTGTTGAAACTTGAATAAAGCATGGAATAATAATAATACAACACAAAATGTACTTAAACAAAATGTATTGACACAAGAACGTGTACACAATATTTACAGATAGTTGGTATATTCTTGGGAAGACCGTTCCTGTAGAATGGGTTGACTTAATCGCAGTCGGGCAGAGTCTCTGGATTGGATCTCTTGTTACTTCCCCGTCTTCCCGGTACCAACCCATATTTATATGGTCGGTACTCCACTATGTAAATTAGGTGGATCGTACCACAACAGGGACCCATTACAAAAATGGCCGATATACACCCGAATTAACCTCTGTAATTATTAGCTGTTGCCAAAATCGAGTGATATCAAAGATTTGATGACATCCAGAAACTCGTGACGATATTAGTGATATTCCTGTAACGGGTTCCAAGAATGTTTTCTTAAGATGTACATAGCTTCACAAGAAGTGTATTTTATTGACAACGGTAAATAGTAAGCAAGTAAGCAACCTGTGCTTCTACGGGGCCATTCCGAGGAATAAGCTGTCAATTCGTCTATTAGATAAAACAGAAAAAGCTATTGGTACTTAAGATTCTTTTGACGACATGTGTGTGCGTTCAAAGTGGTGAACAATCAATGACTCTTCTTATAGGCTCTATCAAGCGAGGACGCTGCCTGTTGATTGGTGGCGAATTAGCGAGAAACCGGAAGTGCATTTTCCAGAGCCTGATCGATTTCTTGAGATTAGAAAATTGTGCTGCAGTCAATTATTGGTAAGTCCCAATCCTAGCTGAAAGTCATTCTCCGCTGTCACTAGCATCCTCCCCTACCACCACTCACCTAATGGACACCATGCATATCACTCGGTTAAAAGAGGGGAAGTGCGGCTCGCGTGTGGGGACGATTGGCAGAGACGGGTTGGGAATGGTTATTGCAACATGGCGGTAAGGGAGAAGAGGAATACGAAATTGAAGACAAGAAGAAGAAAAGGAAAGGAAAAGGAAAATAGTAAAGAAAAGAAAAGAAACGAAAGAAAGAAAGAAAGAAAGGAAGAAAGGAAGAAAGAAAAAAGAAGAAAACAAGTAGAAGGTAGGGAATAGAAAAGGAATAGAGGAAAAGAGGAAATTAATAGAATGATGATGATGGTGATGAAGAAGAAGAAGAAGAAGAAGAAGAAGAAGAAGAAGAAGAAGAAAAAGAAGAAAAGCGTATGGTACAGAATAGGAAGAAGAGCCAATAGAAAGAAAAATGCAAGACAAGGAAGAAAAGAATGAAAGAAGAATGAATGAAAAGAATGAAAGAAAAGAATAAACGGACAGTAAACAGTCCAAAATAGAAAAGAAAGAAACAAAGAGGAAAATAAGAAACAAACAAATATATAGGGGGCAGACAAGAAGAAGAAGAAGAAGAAGAAGAAGAAGAAGAAGAAGAAGAAGAAGAAGAAGAAGAAGAAGAAAACGGAACATACAGAATAGGAAAAAATAATGAAATAAAGAAGACGAGAGCAATAGAAAGAAAAAGAAGGGGAAAACAAGGAATAAGGAGATCTCAAGTTCCTAAGAAATGAATGACAGAAGAGAAAAAACTGAATGTAAACAGTCCAAAAAATTTAAAGAAAGAAAGAAACAAAAAAAAAAAGGAAACGAATAGCAAAGAGCCAGAAAGGAAGAACACCAAAGAAATAGGAAGCATATAAATTGCACAACCTGCCCAATAACGTACATTGGCGAAACATCTAGAACTCTAAAAATCAGCATCGCAGTGAAACACTTTAAACGCATTAGTAATTCGCTGTAACACATCTGACCGCATTTTCGACCTAATAAATTCCAGTCAAAGTAGAAAAGAAAAGAATTCCCTAAGAAAAAATGGATTGAAAGTGCACTGATCTAAGAAATCGCTCCGGTCAACCTTAGACCGGACACATACACGGAATCACCGATCAAGGCAAAAAGCAATAGTAGTAGAAAGTGGTATATGAACTAATAGAGAAAAAAGAAAAGAAGAAAAAAAAAAACAGAAATCTACTCGGAGTGAACTAATCTTAAATCCAGATGGAGTTGTCAGCTACAACAGGTAAAAAAAAAAAAAAGATAAAAAAGAAAAAAAAAAAACACTTTCTGTCCGTAGCATCTCATAAGATTATCTATTATTATTTCCTCAAAACTTTCAACACATTTTCCGTAAAAACGTAAATCCATTTAAACGCGGTGGGTGAAAAAACCTGGATAGCACAATTTTCAAATAAATTATTAGGGTGTCCCAAAAGTTTGTAAACACTTGCGAAAAATATGAATTTTTATGCAACACAATCCAGCCCAATCGAGACAAGCGATGGGTTCAGAAAGGGCAAGAGACACCGTCGGTTCCAAAACAAGATTGATTCGGCAAGAAAGTCATGTTGTGCGTTTGGTGTAACTTTGAAGGAATCGTGCATTTTGAGTTGGTTCCCAATGGTCGTGCCATCAGTGCCGAACTTTACTGTCAGCAACTGGAGCGGGTCTACGAAAAGTTGAAGCAAAAGTACCCGGCTCTGATCAACCGAAAGCGCGCTTTGATGCAGCAGGACAATGCCAAGCCACACACCACCAGGAAGACCAAAGACAAGTTTGAAGAGCTAGACGGCGTTGAGGTTCTACCACATCCATCCTACAGTCCTGATTGTGCTCTATCAGATTACGGCCTTTTCCGCTCAATGCAACACTTTCTGAAGGGCCGACGATTCGACTCGTTTGATGACGTCGAGGAAGGGTGTCAAGAATTCTTTGATTCGAAGCCGGCTGAATGGTACTTTCACCAGATCCGAAAGCTTGCAGATCGATGGCAGAAAGTCTTGGAAAATGATGGTCTTTATTTTGAGGAATAATTTTTGTTGTTTTTGTTCAATTTTTTGCAAGTGTTTACGAACTTTTGGGACAACCTAATAGCATCAGAAGAAAAAATGAAAAAAAAAGAGAAGGCACCAGAAACCGTAGAACAGGGTGAAAGAAATCGTTCAGTACCTTAAAACAGCGAGTAATAAGTTAAAACGAAGGGTGTTCAATACACTAAATATAGCAAAAGTAAAATAAACTAATGAGCCAGCTACTACCTACCTAGGTTTCACGACATGCAATCATCAGGATGAACATGTGTTTTAATAATAAAAGTAATAATAATAATATATATATATATATATATATATATATATATATTGGGAAATAGATTTAATCCGACATATTTTTAATTATTTTGTAAACGTTATCTTTTTAATAGGTATTCATATTTGACGACATGCGTGTGCGTTCAAAGTGGTGAACAATCAATGACTCTTCTTATAGGCTCTATCAAGCGAGGACGCTGCCTGTTGATTGGTGGCGAATTAGCGAGAAACCGGAAGTGCATTTTCAAGAGCCTGATCGATTTCTTATGTTCTGTTTATTTTTATTTATTTTTATTATAATTAAATAGTACATTTATTTGTTTACATCTACCAGCCTGAATATTCGAGAAATCTTGTTAGAAAAACATGTTCTACTGGGCAAATATGTGTATCCATTAAAAATAAAGTTTAAAAAATAAATTATATATATATATATATATATATATATATATATATATATATATATATATATATATATATATATGGAACAAAGGCTATGTTTATCTCCGTAACTCTTCGGAAAAACCGATTTAAGCGATCAATTGGTCAGTTGAGTGCCATGCGTGATACACAAGGCAGATTTTCCCCGCAGTAGGTTGCCATTTCTTTCTGCGGTAGACCATCTGCCATCCAAGGCTGAAGAAGTACTTTTACTAATAAAACTAGAATCCCCCCTCACTCCCAACCGGACTATGCACTGAGAATAAACTTTAAATGGTAGCGTGAATAAAAATATCCGTTTTGGTATTTCGTTCGATTTTCTTTGCCTTCTATTCTGTTCTTCCATCATTTGCAACCGTTTACGCATGCGCGTATCAGTAAATGCCGGGTCTATTTACTTTGTTGGCTGGAGATTTTCCAGCTTCCTGCCAAATTCTTAATGATTCCTTGTCAACAAATCTGGACGTTCTTTTCGGCTTTGATATTTACGCCTTAAGATTGTCGTTTTGTTTCATTTTTCCTTTGTTTTGTGTATGATAAAAAAATTCTTTCTACATTATAAACTTTCTTTCAGTATCTGTCTATATTTCTGAGATGAGATATTATGTACATTATTTACATTATTCGGACTATTGTCGCCATATTTATTACAACGTTTCGACCTTTCAGTATCTGTCTATATTTCTGAGATGAGATATTATGTACATTATTTACATTATTCGGACTATTGTCGCCATATTTATTACAACGTTTCGACCTTTCAGTATCTGTCTATATTTCTGAGATGAGATATTATGTACATTATTTACATTATTCGGACTATTGTCGCCATATTTATTACAACGTTTCGACCTTTCAGTATCTGTCTATATTTTTGAGATGAGATATTATGTACATTATTTACATTATTCGGACTATTGTCGCCATATTTATTACAACGTTTCGGCCGTTGTACACTCCTGCCTTCTTCAGGTGGTTGGAATGTCGAATTAAACCCTTTATTTCGCCCACTGGGGTAGACTGTTCGAGTTCCACGTGCCATGTCTAATGGATGTCAGTTATCAGTTATCTCCTGTTAATTCCTCTCTCAAAGTTCTCCATCGCCTTAAGCAGGTATTGAACTCACACTCATTGGGTCCTCAAGGACACATGGCACAGTGGATAAAGGCGTTGGTTAGATCCAGTGACAGGACCCAAAGAGAGTAAGTTCAATACCCGGTTAAGGCAGTGGAGAACTTGGAGAGGGGAATTAACAGGAGATAACTGATAACTGACATCCATTAAACATGGCATGTGAAACTCGAACAGTCTACCCCAGCGAAATAAAGGGTTCAGTTCAACATTCCAACCACCTGAAGAAGGCCGGAGCGTACTACGGCCGAAACGTTGTAATAAATATGGCGACAAAGATGAGGACAATAGTCCGTATAATGTAAATAATGTAAACTTTCTTTCGTTTTTCTTTGTCGATTCCCACGAATTTTCCTAACTTCAGCACTCATACTGGTCGCCAAACTCATAATATGAATTTTCTAGTTGTGTAATGGATAGAGTCTCAGAATAAGTAATCAGAGATCCGAGTTCGAATTTCGGTCGGACTTGTTACATTCGGTTACTTTTGGGAAAGGTAGGAATCCATTCCCTTCTCCATCCAGCTAAGTAAAATCGTCTGACTTGTACCTGGAAAAAATCAATGTTATCTCCAAACAATTGTTAATATAATAATCATTCGAAGACAAGAATTATTATTACCATCCAAAATATGTTTAGGCTTTAAATAAACTAGAAAGGGTTGATAAGCCATAAAAAAACAAACAAAATAAAATAACTAATCGATCAATGAATCTGGTTTTATTAATAATACATCTGTCGGATTATACAGAGTGATTGAAAAGTAATTCCCCATTTTATGTATGATGGACTCTCCCGTCTTGTAAAAATTACAGTTAGACGGAAAAGTCCATTATACATAAAATAGGGAGTTACTTTTGTTACTTTTTAATCATTGTTCCATTTCTTCTTTTCTTTCCTTCTTTTTTTCTCTTTTATTAGTCTTTTGGAATTTTTCGTTTTCCTCGTCTCTCTTTGTTTCGCTTTTCTTTGGTCACGTTTTTCTCTTCTTATTTCTTTTCTTTCTTTCTTTTTACTGTTTTTATTATCCAATCATTTTTCTCTGTTTTTTTTTCTTTTTTCCATTTTTCTTCTAGATAGAAATATCAGTATCTGAAATCCAAGCATTAAAAAAGAGGCATATCACTAACCAATAGTTGAAGCGGGGTATCCAATTCTGACTTACCAAATAGACAGTTTCATTTTTATTGTTCATAATCTCTTAATTTTAACATCTTTTACCCTTTCCGTATATGATTCTTTTTTTTATTTCGTTTCATTTTTTCTTTATTTTTCTTTTCATCTTAAAATACTCTTTTTTTCTCTTGACTATTTATTTCTTCCTCTACATCTTTCTTTCTTTCTTTCTTTCTTTCTTTCTTTCTTTCTTTCTTGCTTTCTTTCTTGCTTTCTTTCTTTTTTACAATTTTTAGTTTTTTTTACATTTTTTCTTTCTATCTTTTCCACTTTAATTCTTTTGACATTATATGCTTTCTTTCTTTTCTTTCTTTTTATTTTCCCTTTCTTTCTTTCTTTCTTTCTTTCTTTCTTTCTTTCTTTCTTTCTTTCTTTTCTTTCTTGTTTACAATTTTTAGTTCTTTTTATATCATTTTCTTTCTCTCTATCTTTCCATTTTTAGTTCTTTTTACATTATATGCTTTCTTTATTTCTTTCTTTCTTGTTTCCATATTCTTAGTTCTTTTTACCTCATATCTAATCTTTCTTTCTTTTTTCTTTCTTTCAGAAGTCTAGGGTAATGACAGTATTTCATAGCAAAAGAGAATCTGGTTTCGTTTTTGTTTTTCCAACGTTATATAATTTCTCCTTTGTTGCTTTGTGTGCCCTTCCTTCAATGAGTGATAATCGAAAGCCTCGGCCAATCGAAGCGTTTCAGAAGTGAACATCCGGTTTTCGACTCATGTGCAGAGAGTGTTTAGTGCACTCATTGAAACCAGAACTGATAATTCGTGCCGAGGGCCTGGCCGTTGGATGGAAAAAGATTCAGATGGTAAAATGGCAAGTAAGGATGGAGATGTCAATGATAAAGGACTGCAACATGCGAAATTAAAGAAAGGATGTCGTTAGGATGTGTAAGTGAGCGTTTGTGAAATGAAAGGGGGACAAATAAAACAAGGGACAAGACAAAGTGAAACGGTAAAAAAAAATAAGTGAGTAGTGTAGAGAAATAAGTGGGTAGTGTAAACTCCGACTAAATCCCCTACCGGTCCCAATTTAAAAAAAAATTATTTTGTCGCATTAAAGCTTTGTAAAATTAAAGAGAATTACAGAAAAAAAAATAGAATGTAATATCTGAAAAGCAGTAGAAGTAAATTTAAAAAAAATTAACAGTATCTTAAAAGAAAAAGTAGAACTTTTCAACAATCCCGTTTACAGAGTGTCGCCATTTTATATTTTAATTTCGCGCATGCGCAATGTTTGTTTTTGTCGGCTGTACAGTATAGTATGGTCAGTTGGGCAACGTCTGAGAGAAAAAGAGCACTATGACGTAAATTACTTCGCCAGAATTTTGGAAACGGTATGCTGTACTCCTTAGCATTCGCGCCGGCAGCTCCAATACGAACATTTCAAAGTATTTGCGTGTCTCTCTGAGGACATTAAATAAAATTCAGAAACAGTTGTATGAGTCTAATGGTGAGTACGAAGGTACGGGACTTCGGAAAACTCACTCTGATCGATCTGATAAGAAAAGAACTCCCGAACTCAGGCTCAACATGAAAGCCTACATTAATGCCTTGAGGAGGCAGTGCTGCCCTGGGTCAAGAGGGCGGCAGCTGGAAGGCCCTATGTCTGGCAAAAGGATCCTGCACTATGACACACAAGCAGGGGAACCCAGTGATCGCTGTCAGACAATTTCTGCGACCACATCACCCCTTACATCTGACCACCTAACTCCCCACACTGCACCTCCTTGATTATTATGTGTGGGTCGCAGTTGAGTAAGAGACCAACAAAACTCCTTGTAACACCAAAGATGAACTGAAGGCAAGGATTATGGCAGCATCCACCAACTTAAACAAGAAAACCATCCAGAAGAGTTGCAGGAGATTCCGAAGTCGTCTGGAGGTTGTGGTTGAAGCTAATGGTGATTTTATTGAATAAATTTACTCTTAAGTGTTTCCAGATATTTTTGTGTTATTTTGGTACACCTAGCTGTTAAAATGAGATGTCTATGTTATTTTCAATTTTGCGTCATTTAGACGACAGTTTATACATCGCACCCTGTATTTAAAAATCAAAAAATAAAATAATCGGAACAAGGCGAGGAAATGTCAAAGTGAAAGAAAATAACAAAAAATCCTAGGCTCGCTCTTCAGAGTCTCTCGAAGACAAGCATGGATAAATCCTTTACAAGAATTAGGAAAAACACACTTCATTATGTGCCGTGACCTTTCAGGATATAGATGATCGTGGCTCTCCACTACTTATTCTTTGTAGCTCTTAATAAATTTTCTCTTTTCGTTATTTCTCCTAAGTCCTGTGCCGCCATCCATTTACCCACGCTCAACAAGTAGGTTACGCATTGTCTTCCTCTGTCTCTCTTGCCCTCAATCTGACCTGTGAGTATTTGATTTTCCAAGCCCTTTTTCCTCGTCATGTGCCTTAGAAATATCAACAGTCTCTTCCTGATGTTAGGTACAAGTTTTTTTTTTGTTTCATGATCATCCCATGGCAACCTCATCGTCCTCCTATCAAACCATGTTTCTGCTGCTTCAAGTCCATTTTACAGTAGATTTCCAGCATTCATATCCATATAGAAGGACTGATATTCCATAACAGTTCTTATCAACACCTCAATGGGTTATTTAATGCTGACAAGATTTTTAGGATAGGTTCGTATGAATAGAATATGTATTCTTTAGTTTGGTTTGGTTTATTTTGTTTTTCGGTATATCAACACGTAAATGGGTTATTTATTCTGTTTTACGGTATATCAACACGAAATTCTTATTTAGGATAGGTTTGTATGAATAGAATATGTATTCTTTAGTTTGGTTTGGTTTATTCTGTTTTACGGTATATCAACACGTAAATGGGTTATTTAATGCCGACAAGATTCTTAGGATAGGTTTGTATGAATAGAATATGTATTCTTTAGTTTGGTTTGGTTTATTCTGTTTTACGGTATATCAACACGTAAATGGGTTATTTAATGCCGACAAGATTCTTAGGATAGGTTTGTATGAATAGAATATGTATTCTTTAGTTTGGTTTCGTTTATTTTGTTTTTCGGTATATCAACACGTAAATGGGTTATTTAATACCGACAAGATTTTTAGGATAGGTTTGTATGAATAGAATAGATATTCTTTAAATGGGTCATTGTATGCCGACAAGATTTTTAGGATAGGTTTGTATAAATAGTATATGTATTCTTTGGTTTAGTTTGGTTTAATTTATTTTGTTTTACGTCATATCAACCTCGATGGGTTATTTAATGCCGACAAGATTTTTAGGATAGGTTCGTATGCATACAACATGTATTCTTTGTAAGCAATCAGTTTGTAAATTAGGTTTCATTGACGTATTTTTGTAAGGATGGTTTTTGTCAAGAGTCAAATGTATTGCTGGTATATTTTTTTTAAAAATATATTTTATGGTAATATTTTTTTTGAAAAATGTATTAGTGATAATATTTTTTCAAAAAAGTATTACTTGTGATATATTTTTTCCTTTTCACAAATTTATCTCTGGTAATATTTTTTTTACAAAAATGCATTGCTGATAATATTTCTTTTTCAAAAATGTATTGCTGGTATTTTTACTATAAAAAATTTAATTTCATACTTTTATATTGACTCCAGTTTAGGGGTTAACTATTTGACCATAGCTGGGACCCTAACAGGTGTTACCACCACGGGTCAGAGTGGACTTGGTAACAACAGCAATTAAGAGGTTGTTCCACGCTTCTCAAAATCTCCCGATCAGAGAACTTGCTGCCGGATGTAGTTTATCGTCATAACCAGGACGGAAAGGTTCGTTTTTGAAATTCCTACATATATCATCTGAAGAAGGCCGGAGTGTACGACGACTGAAACTTTGTGAATATGGCAATGAAGATGAGGACAGCGTTCGGAATGATATGAATCAACTAAATTTAGTTTTGCTTTTGTACTTTTCGAAACCGGTGTCTACCTTTTGGTTTTCATGCAAACCAATTCAGTGTCTACCATTTTGACTCTAGAGCAAACTAAATCTCTCTCTCTCTCTCTCTCTCTATATATATATATATATATATATATATATATATATTTTTTTTTTTACACTCGTCGTATTCGTAATTCCAAATTATAGGACGATTAACGAATTCGTAATACATGTCCTTATTGAACAGTAATGTCACTCTACCCGTAACGTTAATAATGAAAAAAAAACACTCCAGGTTTACTGGAAGACTATGCTTGCAGAATCGTTTAGGTAAATGGTATTTCTTCTACTGGAACAAGGAGCGCGCTATTTATGCTCGGAATGTTATCAGAAACAACAATACAAATGCAGAAGGACGTGTGCCTGTGTTTTATGGATAATGCAAAAGCATCCGATAGATCTGTTGGAAGATCTCAGTAACTTTGATATATTTGGGAAAGATATTACAATAATCAAGAACCTATACTGTCTGCATATGAATATAAAATGATTTCAGCAGATATACAAAGAAAGGAGTGTAAGACAAATATATGTCTTCCCACCGAACTTATTCAACCTATATAGCGAGGCGATTCTGAGAGAACTAGAAGTCCCATCAGGATTCATTATTGGCGACCACTGTTTTAACATAGTGTTGATAGTAGGCATCAAAAGCTCTTACAGAATCAAATCAAACAACTACAAAAATTTAAATATCTGGAAAGTGCTTTATCGGACGACAGAAATATGCCACACATGGGATAGCCAAGAGAAGCATTCCAAAAGTTAAACACTGTATTAAGAAACATAAAACTCGTTAAGAACAAAAAAAAGAGTAATGAACTGTTATGTATTAGAAGGGCGTGTAAGACAAGGATGTGTCTTCTCATCGAACTTATTCAACCTATACGGCGGGCCGATTCTGAGAGAACTAGATGTCCCATCAGGATTCATTATTGGCGGCGACTGTCTTAAGAACACAAGATATGCAGATAACACAGTCTTGACAACAAAAGCTCCTACAGAAGGCAGTGACGGAATACGAGAAGAAAGGATTAAACATCAACTGCAAGAAGACAGGATGCATGGTTGTTAGTAAAAGTATACGTCCAAAGTGTGAACTGCAAATTGAAGATACCAGAATCAAACAAATGCGGAAATTTAAATATCTGGGAAATATTTTAACAGAAGACGGAATGTGTGAGTCTAAAATTCGAAGGTGCATTAGGATAGCCAAAAATGCATTCTAAAAGATAATCAGAGTACTAAGAAATAGAAAAAAAATCGCTAGAAACAAGCAAAAGAGTACTAAACTGCTCTGTGATACCTGTCCTCCCATTAGGCAGTGAGTGCTAATCGATCTCCTCAAAGATGACGAGGAAACCTGAAGCAATAGAAAGGTTCTACAGAAGGATGCTGAGAATATCATGGACCAAAAAGGAAAGTGATACTTAACACCAGGAAGAGGCGGTTGAGGTTTCTGTGACAGATAACGAGGAAGAGGGGCTCGGAAAATCTGTTGCTCACGAGACAGATTATGAGCCAAAGGGACAGAGGAAAGCAATGCAAACACATTTAAATAAATGAATAGCAGAACAGGGCTTAGGAAAAATAGCCGAATGACAAGGTTTATTAAGAGCTACAAATGACAGGAAGGTGTGGAGAGCCATGATCGCCTACGTCCTGAAGGGACACGGCACATAAAGGAGAAGATAAGAAAATCGGGTTGGCAGCTAAGAACGAATTCGTAATTAATGCTCTTGCGGAAGAGTGACGTATTCATACCGATCGGCACTTAACGTTAATAACGAAAAAAAGTGCCAGTTTACTCAAACGCTATGCTTTTAAAATCGTTTATGCAAATGGGAATTGTGAGGCGGCGTATAAGGAGCGTGTCAAGCGAAATCGGAACGATGTGGTGGCCCGTATCAGGTGAAAGACGATCTTAGACAGCATTCTGTCAATTTCTAGACGATTGGCACGTTAGGAGAAAAAAAAGAAAAAAGAAAGAAAATTTTAGAGTAACGCTGGCCAAGGTTTTTTTGTAAATTAATTCACGAATGTCGCTGGTGTGTAAACATTTGATCTAAAGTCTTAATTAACTTCCGGTAGATCGGTTGACAAAGACAATATTAAATCATCTGACATTACCCAACCTGGATGTAAATATAAGTGCTGGTTTCGCACGACATAAGAGATAGTGTTCACATGCTCATCTGTCAAAATTATGCTTTGGTTGTAGTGTGAGCGTATTTATTAGGTAAAGCAATATAGTTTCATTACTCAGAGGGTATTTTTTCTTGTATTTACAAGATTGTAGAGACGTCTCATGAATGTGGGTCGTACATTTAGTATTATTACTTATTCGATATATATATATATATATTTATATATATATATATATATATATATATATATATATATATATATATATATATATATATATTGAAACCCAACCTAAACAAAATCAAGTATGGCATCTATACAAATATTCTTAAATGTCTATAATTGGTAACAGAAGCCATTGGTTTATACCAACGGCTTTCCATACTTCATTCTCCAATTCACTCTCGTGTGGTCATGTGTGACGTCACGAGATGCGGTGCGATTTTCGCTTCTAGCGTCTTATATGCGCGTGTTTATGTTGCTTAGTGATCAACTATGTAAACAATGACAGACTATCATCACTGTCGTGTCCGTATATTGTTTAATATGTTTGTAATTTACATCTTTGATAATGGCTTAAGTAAGCCGAAAGCTTAGATTATATTAAAAAAATATGAATCAATATTGTGAATTTCTTTCTTCGTTTAACGATAATGTTATTAAACTTATTAGGTGTTACGAAAAAAATTACATAAAATAAGTAGACAACACTTGTCTATATTATTTAATGAAACGTGTATATATATATATATATATATATATATATATATATATATATATATATATTACAATGAATCATTCATACAAAAAAGTATATTAGTAAAGTTAATGATAAAAAATTCAACCATAACGTTGTGACTGCACGGTCCAAAAGTTTGTATCCGTTAACAATAACACATTTAAAAAAAAAACAACATATTTCGATCCGCATTACATTTTATTTGTCCCGGATGCTACAAGAATTTTAACAAAAACAAAATAATTTCCATGCCTGAAGATAACTGAATGTACAGTCGAAAGTACTTACGTATTAAAGAAAGACCTTACAGCTTAATTTTTTTAAAAACAAGGATCATAAAATTCATCGAGTGATCTGTAGGTTAAAAGCTTTGTTTGCGAAGGGATTTCGCCATTTTATATCATTAACTTTACTGATCTACTTTTTTGTATGAATGATTCATTGTAATATAAATTGAACTGCACCACATATTTGATATATATATATATATATATATATATATATATATATATATATATATATATATATATGATAAATGTATGTAAATATAAAAGTGGGCATTGAAGTCAACACTCAGTGGTGACAGTCTTTCATGCTTTAGCATCTATCTATCTATCTATCTATCTATCTATCTATCTATCTATCTATCTATCTATCTATCTATCTATCTCTAAAATGTTTTTACTGATTCCAATCCATAATATATATATATATATATTTTTTATTATATATATATATATATATATATATATATATATATAGATAGATAGATAGAGAGAGAGAGAGAGAGAAAATAGAGAGATGTAATAATACGTTGGTATATAATCCAAGTGAATCTTATTAAAACAATATAAAATATTAAATATATGAAACTGATTCACACATGGAGCTCAATGTTTTAATTAAACAGAGTAACATATTTTATCCAATAAGAATGTTAAGGTTAAGTATAATTTTCACCTTGTAAATTAAAATAAAATTTCAAAGGATTTTTCAAACCAGTCAGTCAATGGATGATAAATTATTCAAAAAATGGCCGGACAGAAGGATGAAAGAAAGAAAAAGAGAGAAAAAGAGAGAAAAAAAAAAAAGGAAAAGGAGAAAAAGGGAGTAAAAAAAGAAAGAAAAAAACAAAACTCGAAAGTAGTGTAAGTCTGTATATGAGGGGTGGTCAGAGGAGAAATGAGAAAAAAGGGAGAAAAAAGAGAAAAGAAATGACTATTTATTTTATGCACAGTAGCAATCAGAAGGTAGTTTAGATATTAAAAACCTTCTTAAAGCTATAAACAAAAATAATATTATATTAAATGAGGAGATAATCCCATTTATATGAAAGAGAGATAATCCAGAATTAAAGATATACTAAGATAAAAAATATATCCTAAAAAATAATAAGAAAAATATAAAAATTAACATATTGAAATTAAAATATAATCTTAGGAAGAAATATCTAATTTAACACCTACATTTAAATCAGCATATTTTAAATTAAAACTATATTAAATAATTCCCATCTACAAGGAAAAACAGTTAATATTTATCTAATATATAAGAAGTGCCTTTAGAATAAATTTTATAACATAACACTATATAATAAATAAATATAAATATATTAATTTAATTAATAGTAAATTTTAAAAATAATATATTTAATATTACATAAAAAGCAATAAATAATAAATATTAATAAAAATAATAAAAAAATACATAAAAATATATAAACTCCTTAAATATAATACTAAGATAAATTTTCAAATACCACTTAATCAAACCAAATAATACAATATATATCAGTAAGATACACTTCATTACTGCATATCAATATTATATATTATTATATACTAATAAGACCTAAGTATGTAGCTTGCATGAGCATTTGTAATGTTAATAGCGATAAATAGCAAGAAGCTAGTAATATTTTGGATGTTGGATAGAAAATAATTCACAGAGGCTTTTAATCGCTTTTGAACAATGGCTAGGCTGAACGACACACCTGAATATATATTGTTTTAATCATTTCACCCCACCCCAAGTAAGGCAATAAAGCCACTAGGACGCAAGAGAGTATTGAACGTTAAAGAATATAAGAAATACTACAATTAAGGAGAGAGGACAATCAAAGAATAAGAATTAAGACAGCATATAGCCATTGATATTACATTTAATTTTTTTTGGATTAAAATTGACCGGGAAACAAGAAGCCGGAAGAGAGTTCCACAAACGAGAATTGCGATAGAATAAACTGTTATGAATATGGTAGAAATCAGTGACAGCCGCTAAGGTTGCTGGAATCCTGAGCAAGCTGAATTCCGATTGTTAGAATTTTTGGGTACGTTGCTACTAGTGAGATAGCCAAAATGATCTGACTCATTTTATAGTTCACCAATAGAAGGTTTAACCAATCAGAAAGCTCAAAATATTCAATCCGACGTGTATAAAGGCAGCCATTTTGTTTTTTCTCCCAAAAATATCTTCACTGCCAACCTCTGATATCGAAAACGTAAAGAATTACTTAACAGCTGCTACTTTCTCCAAAATATCTTCACTGCCAACATCTGATTTTGAACGCATTACGTACTTTACTGGATTTCATATTCAAAGACTACGGCAAACATGGTTAACTCCGGCGCAAATACAAGTATAATTATTTTGTAAATTTTCACAAGGAGAAAAAACTGAACATGAGGAATAACGAGTTTATTAGAATATTAGTTTATTAGAATATTAGTTTATTAGAATATTAGTTTATTAGAGTATTTGTTTATTAGAATGCTAGTTTATTAGAATATTAGTCTATTAGAATATTAGTTTATTAGAATAATTAGTTTATTAGACTACTAGTTTATTAGAATATTAGTTTACTAGAATATTAGTTTATTAGAATATTAGTTTATTAGAATATACAGGACGGACGTTTTTGAATTGGCTAAAACCGTCAAAAACGTCAGTCCACTCTGCCTCGCGCTGTACAACTTAATACAGGCTAAAAATAAGCTTTCATTATGCTACCTAAAACATTTTTCTAGTCTTTAGATCTATAAATCTTTTCATGCCATTTTCTTTTTTTTCCCTCTTCTTTTTTAAGATGATTTTCTATTGACAAAATAGCCAAAGAATTTGATCTGTCTTGAGTCATGGATGACTTCAAGTATATTTTTATATACTTTAGTTATGAAAGATCCCAAGCACATGACATAGCGGCATAATGGTGCCCACAGCTTTGATGGCGCGTTTTCAGTTCATTGATCTGTCTTTAGAAGCATTAATCCATTTTTGGTGATCTCGGCTTTGATAGCGCGACAGAGGATTGCTTGCATTTCCAGTTCATTAATCCGGCCTTGGAAGCAATACTCCATTTTTGGTGCCCTAGGCTTTGATGGCGCGAAGGGCGACTGCTTGCGTTTCCAGTTCATTAATCCGGCCTTGGAAACAATATTCCATTTTTGGTGCCCTCGGTTTTGATGGCGCGAAGGGCGACTGCTTGCGTTTTCCGTTCATTACTCCGGCCATGGAAGCAATAATCTGTTTTTGGTTTGTGCAAATTCTTGTAAAGTTAGAGCATGGCAATAAGATTTAGGTTCTTTCTGGGACGATACAATATCTTTAGCGATAGTGATAAAAAGACGAGTTCCATTTGAGATTTGAAATAAGCCTTAATGCCCACAGACGTTCGAGGCAAACGAGGAGCAAATTTAGGTTCTGGTCGGTGGTGATGAAACGTTACTAGCGTTTTTTTAAAATATTGAAACCAGAGACATTCCCACCATTTTTTTAAAAACTTTTCACCCCAGGCAAGGCAGGAATGCCTCTAGTACGCATGGGGTCACCGAAAGTGGAAGCAAGAGTAACGAGGCGTGACAGAGGATAAAGAGAAGAACGGGGAATAGATTAAGGCATCTGGTGATGTCGATTGATATTGTATTTGAATAGTTGAAGATTATAACTATTATGGTAAGCAAGTAAGAGGAAGGGAGTTACACAGACGGGAAGTGTGAGACATGAAGCTATTGGAGTAGAAGAGACGGCTACATTTAATAGTTTCGACAGTGAAAGGGTGAGATCGGGATGCCAGCCTCGTAGGGCGCTTGAATTCATGAAGTCTGGGAACTAGCGAATGCAGCTCCTCGGAGCAATTACCATGTATTTGTAAAAAAAAGACAGAGAGAGGCGACGGCGCGTCTGTGAGAGAGCGACTGTAAACGGGATGCCAGATCAGGGCCAATTACATTGCATATCCGTCTCTGGATTTTGTCGAGGATCCTGAGACAAACAGCGAGGGCCCTAGACCATATATGACAGCAATATTTCATGCAAGGGCGAATGGTTGATTTATAGATTTGAAGGATGCACTCAGGTGAGAAAAACTTCCTGGCGCGACATTAACTTAAACCACAGTGGCGGCAACGACACTTACTCTTATATGAGCCGTAAGAAATAGTTCAGCAGAGCGATTAGCTTTGGTTAGCAAGCGGTATAGTTTGAAGAACAACTCTGAATTCAAAACGTGAGCCTGGCAATTCTAACCCCCGTAAAACCCATTTTCTACTGAAAGTACACCAGCCCTATCCAGCGTGATAAACGTGTGAATCTTTACAAGAAATTCACAGGTTTGATCGACCGACCGATTCTTCTTAAACCACTCTGAGATGGTTTTCAAATTATGTTTCAGGTCGTAGTCTTGTGGGAAGATGAATTGATTACTATGTCTAAGGTGAGCAAGCGAAGGTAAAAGGATTTCTCAGAAAAATGAACCGCTGTTTCAAGAATCCATTTCCCTGTCTGTCTTAGTGAGTTTTCCCGGTGCCCGCTGAGCTAAGTCAACCCAAATATAATAATGAGTCTACCATCATGCTTCACTCGTTGGATGGCTTTTTTAAAAAATTGTATAGTGTTTGTTTTTTCTCGCTCTCTCTCGAAACATAGAGTTGCTGGTTATATATTGAAAGTAATTTATCTTGGATATTACTGCACACACTTGTGGTTGCAAGTTGTCTGATGATTTGAAATCGGGAAACCACATCCTGAGTTCGAAATTCTCAGTTATCCTTTCCACCAAGAAGGAATGCTACACAATACTATGCAGCTTTCGGATGTTAATATCTATCTATCTATCTATCTATCTATCTATCTATCTATCTATCTATCTATCTATGTATATATATGTGTGTGTATGTGTGCGTGTGTGTGTGTGTCTGTGCTAATATCTATCTATCTATCTATCTATCTATCTATCTATCTATCTAAATATGTATATATATGTGTGTGTGTGTGTGTGTGTGTGTGTGTGTGTGTGTGCTAATATCTATCTATCTATCTATCTATCTATCTATCTATCTATCTATCTACCTATGCTAATATCTATCTACCTATATATATATATATATATATATGCTAATATCTCTCTCAATATATATATATATATCTATCTATCTATCTATCTATCTATCTATCTATATAAATGCTAATATCTATCTATATATATATATATCTATCTATCTATCTATCTATCTATCTATCTATCTATATATATATATATATATATATATATATAATATTATCTATATATATATATATATATATATATATATATATATATATATATATATATATAAAGACATTTTATATTTATACGTTCTTTTTTATAGATATAAATATTTAAGTATTAACGTCATTTACCGAGCTAAATGTCGTTAATACTTTTTTATTATAAACAGACCATTTATTTAATTATTTGTATCCATAAAAAAGAATGTAGAAACATAAAAATGTCTTAAAATAATTGTCGGACTTTGTCCATTTCATGACATATACATATATATATATATATATATATATATATATATATATATAGATAGATAGATAGATAGAAAGAGAGAGAGAGAGAGAGAGAGAATTTATTCAAAAGTTATAACAAATTCAAATAACCCGAACACCACTCGATAGGAGAGATCCTCCACCGAGGAGTGTTTGGTTTATTTGAACCTTTTAAAAATCTTTATTCTACATTCAACATCATCACTTGACAAAACACCAGAAGTGTTGAAACAAAATGTCTATTTTTGTAGTGATTTTATAACATATTTATGTTACAATTTTCGAATAAATAATCATATTTGCTCTGCTCTGTATTGAGCACTCTTTTAAGAATAGTATTTGTTGGTTATTGGAATTTATTCCGTATACACTAATCCTATACTTGGGTATATATATATATATATATATATATATATATATATATAGCTAGTCACTCTTATTCGAGGATACTCGTCTTCTAGGGCGGCAATCCCTATTGCAGACGCTTGTTCAGGCGCATTTGTGTTTATTCAACACCCACAGAGCCCACCTGTGGTTTATACTGCAACTATGCTGAGCAGGCCTTAGGAGAACCTTGGGAGAATGCGTGTTATCTAGAATGATCAACATTCTGAGCAACACTAACGCACTGAAACCCTCGGTCACAATGACTTCTGACTTCGTGCTAGCACAGCTATCGGCGGCCCCAAGTGTTCCGTCTACCCCATTTAACTCACAAGGCTTGGTTTTCAGGCACTTTCCAAAGGTGCCACACGCTGAGATCGTCCTCCTCGACCGATAACATCAGGCAGTCTCCTTCCTGACAAATAGACCATGGTGAGATTCGAACCCGGGTCTAATGGTCAGAAAGCGAACATTCTAACCACTCGGCCACGTGATATATATATATGTGTGCGCGTGTGTGTATTATGCATTGTTATGGTCCGGTCCCTTGTACCACGGTGATAGTCCAAGGTAGAACCAATAAAGAAGAACCCGAACACGGATATGGAATAACACAAATATATTACAAACAGGAATATATACAGAGAAGTAGAAGTGTTATAGTATGAACAATCAGGTTTAGTGGAAAGAACAATGTAGTCTCGACTAGTATCACTATTCCAATGTCTTGCAGTAATTGTCTGAACGCGACTCTGTTTCGGACTGCTTCTGACTCGACTCTTGACTCGACTGGAACGACTGACTCCTTGAACTACTGACTCAATTGACTACTTGCCTATTCCTGAGGCGCAGTATTTATTAAGTATGGAATAGTCCATTATTATTATTATGGGTAAGATCCCATAACATGTACCATAGGGCAAAAGTCTGGGGTAGGTCTCTTGATTTTATAATTAGAAAGTTTCATAGAGTTTTTAGTTTAATTAACACCTACTAAGCTAGGATTCTGAATGTATTTAAACTGTTGTCCATTTTTTTACGGATTGGGTTACTTTAAATTTTAAATCCGCCTACCAATTTTGATTAACACTGAAGGGGGTAATGTTTAAAAAAATGGAATAATGGGTTATTATTATTATTATTTTTATTTTCTTTGATTTCTGGCGTTTACACATTTCTTTCCGGGTCCCACAACAGGGACCTAAGGTTGGAAATGGCATCATGACACTTTCCACTGAAAAGAAAAAGAAAAAAAATAAAAGAAAAAAATTGCATAGATAAAGCCCTTCGTAAAGTGTGGGCTGTATTCAATTAGTCTACTGCAATCTTTTCTAACCAGTCCTAGGGCTCCAACTACAACAGGGATTGTTGATGTTCCCATATGCCACATATTATTATTATTATTATTATTATTATGATTATTATATTTCGGTTGATTTCTGGTGTGTACACATTTCTTTTCGTGTCCCTTCCAGAGACCTAAGTTTAGAAATGGTATCATGACATTTTCCACTGACCAACTAAAAAAAAACACCCCCCTCCAAAAAAAAACCTTATATTTTACATAGATAAAGCCCTTCGTAAGGTGTGGGCTGTACTCGTGGGAACAATTTTTTGTATTTCTTTAAGGCACGGACTTTCAGGAATCCCTTCAGTGAGTCTATTGGAATGTTTTTCAACCAATCCGAGGGCTCCAACTACGACAGGGATTGTTGATGTTCCCATGTGCCACATTTTTGAGATTTCGATTTCATGGTCCATGTATTTTGATATGTTTTTGAAGTTTTTCAAAGATACATTGCAGTCAACAGGTACTGCCATATCAATAAGGAGGCATTTTTTTTTGTTTGCTGTCTCTAATAACAATGTCTGGGCGGTTGGCTTTGATTTTTCTGTCTCTGTGTATTGTGTAGTCCCATAAAATTGTAACGGGGTCCTATCTCCGTAACCGGTTCTGGGTATAGTTAATACCAGTTTCTTTCAGTTTCCTTCCCGTAGAAGTTACAGACTTTCCAGTACAGATATTGGCCAACTCTGTCATGCCGGGGTTTAGACTCAGTGGGTGCCAATACCGTGCAACCTGATACAAGATGATAAATTGTTTCTGGGTATTTATCACAGAACCTGCATTTTGGGCTAACACAATATTTTAGTATGTGTGCTTGATAATTTCTAGTTAACAAGCACTGATCCCGTGCAACAAGGATAAAACATTCCATCTCAGCTTTTAACCCTGCACTACGTAGCCACTGATGGGTCTACATCATCTTGTTTGGTACGGGCAGTGTATTGGCCATTAGGTGGTTCATCTTGCCATTGTTTCTGTATCTGGTCGGTTGCATTTGTTTCTGCTTTCTTTTTTATGTATTTTTTTAGCTTCAATCGGTGCATTGCGCTTTACTTTATTTCTGCATCCATCAGAAACTCCATTATTATTATTATTATTATTATTATTATTATTATTATTATTATATTTTGATTTCTGCTGTGGTCACACTACCTACCAAGTCTGCGGGAAGACCCTGCACTACTTAGCCACTGATGGGTACGAGGTTTGTCTACATCAACTTATTTGGGACGGGCAGGGTATTCACCGTGAAGTGGTTTATCTTGCCATCGTTTATTATTATTATTATTATTATTTTCTTCTTAAGATTATTATTATTTTATTATAATTATCATCATCATCATCATCATCATCATTATATTTCGATTTGTGCTGTGGTCACACTACCAAACAAGTCTGCGGGGAGACCTAGGTCTGTGGTTATGGCGACATTTCATGGTTTGTTTTTTTCAACTTCCATCACATCACTATCTTTACATTTTCTTCTGAGTGTGTGGGTTGTATTTATCAAGGCATTTTTTTTTGTATTTCTTTTAAACTGGGGAATCCAGTGATTCTTCAATGTATTGTTGTGTTCCTTTTTTATCATTCCAAGCGCTCTTACCATGACTGGTATTATTCTTGTTTCCAATTTCCACATTTTTTTTTATTTTGATTCCCAGGTCTTTATACTTCGATAGTTTTTCAAATTCCTTGGTTGCTATGTTACAGTCCGCTGAGAAGCCATGTCAATTAGCAGGCAAGTTTTTTTTTTCTTTTCGTTTTTTTGACAGTTATGTCCGGCCTATTTGATTCAATCTTCCTTCTCTGTAAAGATGGTGTAATCGCATAGAATTGTGATGTCTTCCATTTCTGTAACCGGTGCTGGTTGATGTTCATACCAATGTTTATTAACATCTTTTCCAAAGTGTTTGCACATTCTTCAATGTAGATATTGCACTATTCTACCGTGAAGATTTTTATATTCATTTGGCGCAAGTACTTAACATTCTGAGATCAGATGGTCTATTTTTTCTTGATATTTGTCAGAGAACATGTATTTTTTTTTTTTTTTTTTTTTTTTACGGCATATCAACCACAATGGGTTATTTAATGCCGACAAAATCCTTTTTTCCCAAAAATGTATAGATGGTAATATTTTTTTAAAAAAATGAATAGTTTGTTTTGTTTTGTGGCTTATTAAAGTCAATGCTGACAAGATTTTTATTTCTGGTAATATTTTCTTTTTTCAAATATTTATTGCTGATACTAATTTTTTAAAAGTATTTCTGGTATTAAAATTTATTTTTACACTTTCATAGTATTTTGAGTCAGGTTGCGGAGGTCAGCTATTTGCCCATAGCTGGGACCCTAACAGGTGCTACCACCCCGGGTCAGGGTGGACCTGGGAACACCATCAATTAAGAGGTGGTTCAACGCTCCTTAAAACCTCCTGATCAGAGGCCTTGCTGCTGGACGTAGTTTATCGTCTTATCCAGGACGCGGATGCAGTTTATCGTCTTACCCAGGACGCGGATACATTTTGGATCCATACTATTAAGTATGATATTTGCCTGAAAGTTTTTAATGAAAAAGACTCTGGTCTTGCGCTTCAAGAATAAAACCTTCCTTTTCAGCATTTAATCCTGATGCTCGTAACCATCGATGAGGGTTAACTTTATCACCATCGTCTTTATTAGCCTCGTTCTGGATATTGCCCATGTAGAGGTTTGTCTTGCCAGCTTTGTTTTATCTGCTTTATCCTTGGTTTTCTTTTTCACAATTTTTGCGGCAACAGTTGGTTTCTGGATTCTGTTTTGTTTTTTTACAGAATCTACCAAATGTAAATCTCGTTTGTATTTACAACCTTCTTTCATGATTGATTATTATCATTATTTATTATTATTATTAGAGCCTTCAGCCCTATAGGAGAATAGTCATTTAATTGACAGCACATTTCTTACTATAAAAGATGTTCCTAGTAGAGCGATATTCTGAGTAAGTTATATGTTAATGTTACCTTGGGATACTGTTAGTAAAATTGTCCATTTTCTCGCGAGGCCCAGTGCTCTGATTACTATTGGTACAGTCTCAGTCTTCATTCCCCACATCCTGTTAATCTCGATCTCCAGGTCCTTGTATTTGGACAAATTCTCGATTATTTTTATGGGGGTGTTTCTCTCAGATGGTACTGCTATGTCAATAAGCATACACTTCCTGAATTTCTTGTTTTTTGTGATAATATCAGGTCTGTTGGCTTTAATTTCCCTGTCTGTTTGAATTAGCATATCCCAGATGATAGTTACATCGTTATTTTGGGTAACTATGTCTGGTTGGTGCTCACACCATCTCTCAGTGGTTTCGATTTTGTGCTTCTTGCATATCTCCAAGTACATATATGTCGCTACTTCTTATGTCTGTGGTATATTTATTTTCTGCTAGTTCCGGACATCCTGAGATAATATGGTCGACAGTTTAATCATATTTTCCACAGATCCTGCATTTCGGGTTAGTTCCATCTTTGTTTATGTGACAGTGATAGGATCTGCTTGCGAGGCTTTGGGCTGCAGTAATTAGGCCTTCTGTTTCAGTTCTCAGCCCTGTGTTCCTCAGCTACTGACATGTTTTTTTATTGGTTCACATCTGCTTTTTTCGTTCTTTTTAGGTATTAAACTGTTTTCCTGAAGAGTGCTTCCTTCGAGATGGAGAGGATTTGGCGTTTTACTATTTGTAAGAGAGAGTCATTAGTTTTTGTGTGGTATGCTTCCAAGCCGATTGTTGTAGTTTTTAGTTAGTCAAGCTGGATTAGACCTCGGCCTCCTAAATCTCCTGGTACGTACAGACGATCACCATCTGATTTTGATACAAATACGTATAAATACTCCATAGTGTAAGAAAAAACAGTGCCTAATATTAAATAACAGAGCTCTTTAATATATATTAAAGAATATACAAAAAACAATTATCAAGTTCTGCTATATTTATCTTTATTTAATTTTAATTTTGAATTGAACCAAAATTCAAATTTAAATAAACATAAATTGATAATTGCTTCGGCATGAAACTCAGAGTTGTGTAATCAATGTAAGGTATTTTGTATATTCCATGATATATATGTATATATATATATATATATATATATATATATATATATATATATATATGCCTGTACTTATAATGGAGTTGAGGTCAGGAGATTTGGGCGTCAATGTCATAACACTCACCTGCTTCTCATCAAAGTATTCCTTTATTAATTTTGATTTGTGACAGGGAGCATTATCAGAGTCAATTGAGTCAGTAGTTCAAAGAGTCAGTAGTTCCAGTCGAGTCAAGAGTCGAGTCAGAAGCAGTCCGAAACAGAGTCGCGTTCAGACAATTACTGCAAGACATTGGAATAGTGATACTGGTCGAGACTACATTGTTCTTTCCACTAAACCTGATTGTTCATACTAACACTTCTACTTCTCTGTATATATTCCTGTTTGTAATATATCTGTGTTATTCCATACCTGTGTTCGAGTTCTTCTTTATTGGTTCTACCTTGGACTATCACCGTGGTACAAGGAACTGGACCATAACAATATATATATATATATATATATATATATATATATATATATATATATATATATATATATTATTTATATGGAGATAGATAGATAGAAAGATATATATATATATATATATATATATATATATAGAGAGAGAGAGAGAGAGAGAGAGAGAGAGAGAGAGAGAGAGCGACCATAGTACATTATTCATCATATCTGACATACCTTCGGTGTATATATTTATCTGTCTATATATATATATTTTATTGTATTGTATTTCTTTACGTACTCGTTTTTGGTGTTTTACATGATCCCTTGGCGATGTATAACCTATTTGTCCCCTTGTATGAAAATGTCAAACAAAGAAAATACGTCAAGTTATTTAAAGGTCTGCAACCCCAGACGGACCAGCCCCCAGTCCAGGAAGCCAGGAAAAAAAAAAGATTAAATTAAAAAAACAAAACAAAAACAAGACCAGAATCAATGAGGAAAAGACTCATAACATTACATCGGAGAAACAAAAACGTGCAAGATGAAGAGAAACCCACACCTTTATACGGAATCAGTGTTAGGATGAGTTAGACAAATGACACTTCGTTTTGGGATTTTTTTTTTGTTTTTTTGTTTATAAAACAACGTAATGCATGACAGGTTAGGACCTCCCAGGAAGTGGGATTGCCTTACGTCATTAAAGACAAACGCAGAGTCACTTTCCGGTAAGACAGTTTTTCGCGTTCATTTCTTTTAGTTAGTTTTCTATTGTCTTCTTCTTCTTTTTTTTTTTTAATAAATCGCTGACAATGATGTTGGCGAAACGCTCTGATAGTTTAAGACAAAAAAAACAAAAAATTGTCAGGTGATAATTTCAACTCGAGTAACTGCTGCTCAGTGCTTGAACTTATTCAAACTACAAGAAAGAATCAGCGTAGATACCTTAAATTCCTCTTGGTGAATTTGGTACGTCGAAATAAATCTGATTTAAAAAAGTAGGAGCCACGCTATGGATTTCGAAGAATCGTTTAGAAATTTAAGGTTGTAAATTAATTTACTAGCTCATTTAGGGCCAGAGGGAATTGCACTTCCTTTAAAGGTTTTATCATATATTCAATAATAGTTTTTTTTTAAGTAATGATCAATTAAAAGTGTCATGATGCCTTATATCCTGAAGTATTTCTGACCTTAGGTCTCTTGTTGGGACCTAGAAGAAAATGTGTATGCAACAGAAATCAAAGAAAATAATAATAATAATAATAATAATAATAATAATAATAATAATAATATGTAAAACATGTGTGATCATAGTTTTTTTTAAGTAATGATCAATTAAAAGTGTCATGATGCCTTATATCCTGAAGTATTTCTGACCTTAGGTCTCTTGTTGGGACCTAGAAGAAAATGTGTATGCAACAGAAATCAAAGAAAATAACAATAACAATAATAATAATAATAATATGTAAAACATGTGTGATCATAGTTTTTTTTAAGTAATGATCAATTAAAAGTGTCATGATTTCTTATGTCCTGAAGCACTTCTGACCTTAGGTCTCTGGTTGGGACCCAGAAGAAAATGTGTATACAATAAAAACCCAAAGAAATAATAATAAGAATAATAATAGTAATAATAATAATAATATGTAAAATGTGTGTGATATTAGGTGGCTTTTGTTTTGTTTTTTTTGTTGTTTTTTTTTTAAGCAATTCACCCCAAGCTAGGCGGGAGTGTCACTAGCACACAAGGGGTTACAGAGGATTGAGAACAAGAGCAAAGAGGCGTGTTTGGGGAGAGGATAAAGGGAAAGATGGGGAACAAGATCAAGGTATCAGAAAATGTCGATTGGCATTACACATGAATATTTGAAGGTTATAATTATCAGGGAAGCAAGTAAGAGGAAGAGAATTCCACGGACTGGAAATACAAGAGAAGAAGCTGTTTGACTAGAAAAGACGGTTACATTTAACCGTTTCGATAGTGAAAGGGTGGGACCGAGATGTCAAACTAGTAGCTCGATTAAATTCACGCAGCCCGGGAAGCAGCGAAAGCAACTCGTCGGAACAGTTGCCGTGAAAATACTTGTAGAAGAGGCAGAGGCAAAGCGCGGCACGTCTGTGAGAAAGCATCTGTAGACAAGATGCCAGATCAGGACCTATCACATTGCATATCTGTCTCTGTATTTTGTCGAGGACATAGAGACGTACAGAGGGGGGGGGCACCAGACCATATTGATCAATTGAAAATGTCATGAACCCTTATACCATGAAGCATTTTCGACTTTAGGTCTCTGGTTGGGACACAGTAGGAATGAAAGGAAATAATAATCATAACACTATTGTGTCAGCCCAAAATGCAGATTCTTTGATAAATACCCAGAAACGATCGATCATCTTGTATCGGGTTGCACGATATTGGCACCCACTGAGCATAAAACCCTGCATGACAGAGTGGGCCAATATCTGTACTGGAAAATCTGCAACTTTTACGGGAAGGAAACTGAAAGAAACTGGTATGAACACCACCCAGACCCGGTTACGCAGATAGGACCTGTTACAATTCTATGGGACTACACAATACACACTGACATAAAAATAAAAGCCAACCGGCCAGATATTGTTATTAAAGACCACAAACAAAAAAAAGTGCCTCCTTATTGATATGACAGTCCCTGCTGACTGCAATGTATCTTTGAAGATATTCAAAACGCTATCAAAATACAAGGACCTTGAAATAGAAATCTCAAAAATGTGGCACATGGGAATATCAACAATCCCTGTTGTAGTTGGAACCCAAGGATTAGTTGGAAAAGTTTCCAGTAGACTAATTGAAGGGATTCCTGGAAGTCCATGCCTCGAAGAGATACAAAACATTGTTCTCACGAGTATAGCCCACACTTTACGAAGGGCTTTATCTATGTATTTTATTTGTTTGTTAGTGGAAAGTATCATGATGCCATTTTTAACCTTAGGTTCCTGGGCGGGACCCGGAAAGAAATGTGTAAACGCCAGAAATCAAACGAAATAAAAATAATAATAATAATAATAATAATAATACACTTAGACAAGAGCACGATTTAAGAAAAGAAAAAATAAACAAGTGAAATAGTATCTGTCTATATTTCTGAAATGAGGTATTATGTACATTATTTACATTATTCGGACTATTGTCCTCATCTTTGTCGCCATATTTATTACAACGTTTCGGCCTTTCAGTATCTGTCTATATTTCTGAAATGAGGTATTATGTACATTATTTACATTATTCGGACTATTGTCCTCATCTTTGTCGCCATACTTATTACAACGTTTCGGTCTTTCAGTATCTGTCTATATTTCTGAAATGAGGTATTATGTACATTATTTACATTATTCGGATTATTGTCCTCATCTTTGTCGCCATATTTATTACAACGTTTCGGTCTTTCAGTATCTGTCTATATTTCTGAAATGAGGTATTATGTACATTATTTACATTATTCGGACTATTGTCCTCATCTTTGTCGCCATATTTATTACAACGTTTCGGTCTTTCAGTATCTGTCTATATTTCTGAAATGAGGTATTATGTACATTATTTACATTATTCGGACTATTGTCCTCATCTTTGTCGCCATATTTATTACAACGTTTTTGGTCTTTCAGTATCTGTCTATATTTCTGAGATGAGGTATTATGTACATTATTTACATTATTCGGTCTATTGTCCCTCATCTTTGTCGCCATATTTATTACAACGTTTCGACCTTTCAGTATCTGTCTATATTTCTGAGATGAGGTATTATGTATTATTTACATTATTCGGACTATTTACATTATTCGGTCTATTGTCCTCATCTTTGTCACCATATTTATTACAACGTTTCGACCTTTCAATATCTGTCTATATTTCTGAGATGAGGTATTATGTACACTATTTACATTATTCGGACTATTGTCCTCATCTTTGTCGACATATTTATTACAACGTTTCGGCCTTTCAGTATCTGTCTATATTTCTGAGATGAGGTATTATGTACACTATTTACATTATTCGGTCTATTGCCCTCATCTTTGTCGCCATAGTTATTACTACGTTTCGGTCTTTCAGTATCTGTCTATATTTCTGAGATGAGGTATTATGTACACTATTTACATTATTCGGACTATTGTCCTCATCTTTGTCACCATATTTATTACAATTTCGACCTTTCAGTTTCTGCCTTATTTCTGAGATGGTTGGAATGTCGAACATTAATCTATTGTCCTCATCTTTTCGCTATTTATTACAACTTTCGGTATCTGTCTATATTTCTGAGATTCCAATTGCCATGTTTAATGGATGTCAATATTTTCCCTCTCCAAGTTCTCCACGTTTCGGTGCTTTAACACTTTGGGTCCTGTCACTGGATCTAACCAACGCCTTTACCCACTGTGCCATGTGTCCTTGAGGACATCAGGGTAAGAATTTCTGGGCATTATAAACCTAATGTCTCGAGTAACCATTAAAATAAAGGGTTCAGGAGAACTTGGAGAGGGGAATTAACAGGAGATAACTGATAAGTGACATCCATCAAACATGGCACGTAGAATTAGAACAGTCTACCCCAGTCAGCAAAATAAAGGGTTCAGTTCGACATTCCAACCATCTGAAGAAGGCCGAGGCGTTACAACGGCCGAAAGGTTGTAATAAATATGGCGACAAAGATGAGGACAATAGTCCGAATAAATAAAATAATGTCAGGAATATAGACAGATATCGTCATCTCATGGCACAGAATATTCATAGACAGATATCGTCAAGGACACATGGCACAGAAAATTCATACACAGATATCGTCAAGGACACATGGCACAGTGGATAAAGGCGTTGGTTAGATCCACTGACAGAACCCAAAGACTGTGAGTTCAATACCCGGTTAAGGCAGTGGAGAACTTTCAGAGAAATTAACGGGAAATAACTGATAACTGACATCCATTAAACATGGCACGTGAGCGAAATAAATATGTCGACAAAGATGAGGACAATAGTCCAAATAATGTACATAATACCTCATCTCAGAAATATAGACAGATACTGAAAGGCCGAAACGTTGTAATAAATATGACGACAAAAATGAGGACAATAGTCCGAATGATGTAAATAGTGTACATAATACCTTATCTCAGAAATATAGACAGGTTATAATAAGCTGTTTGATTAATTCTTCTTATTAACTAACGGAAAGTTCCAAGAGGAGCAAGATCACCATTATATTACAGACGTTTCAGTTGCATGCCTAGGGTAGTTTCAATCGTTTTGACGCGTTGATTATTGGCTGGCCACTGGCATCCGAGGATGTCCGCCTACTAGGGCGGTTAGCCAATCGCTATAGCAGACGCCCCCATCAGGCACATTGTTTGTTCATCACTCACAGAGCCAACCTGTGGTTTATTCTGCAACTATGCTGAGCAGATCTTAGTTACAGTTTCTGAGAGCGAGAGCTTTATCTAGCGTTATCAACAGTCTGAATAAGGACGGCACGCTTAAAGCCTCGGTCACGATGACTTGTGACTTCGTGCTTGCACAACCATCGATGGCTTCCCAAAGAGTTCCGTCTACACAATTTCGCTTCGGTCAAGCCGTGGTATGTTTTTCAGGTACTTTTCAAAGGTTCCACACGCTGGGGTCACCTTCTCCAGAGGAATAACATAAACTTCCTGACAAATGGACTATGGTAAGATGCGAACCAGGGTCATATGGTCAGAAAGCGTATGTTCTAACCACTCGGGCGCGTATCACTAATCAACTCGTTTCATTTCAAGCCAAGTGATATTTGTACGAAGACTTAAATTTTTTTTTCTTGTATACAATTTTTAACATTAACCTGAATAAGACATATATACTGTCGAAATATTGTCAAAGTTAGTCTTTTCTTTTTTTCTTAACAGTACACCTTTATAATACACAATTCATGCAGCTTTGTAATATATGCATTTTTATAATATATAATGCATACATCTATATAATACATAAATTTTATAATATATAATAACATCTTTATAATACATTATTCATACATCTTTATAATACATAACTCATACGTCTTCATAATACATACATCTTTATAATATATAATTCATACATCGTTATAATACATAATTCATATATCTTTATAATATATAATACGTGCATCTTCATAATACATATATCTTTATAATATATAATATATAAATCTTTATAATGCATAATACACATCTTTATAATATATAATTTATATACCGTTATAATACATAATGCATATATCTCTATAATATATAATACATAAATCTTCATAATACATAGTGCATGCATCTTTATGATATATAATCCATACATTTTTATAATATATAAATACATACATCTGTACAATATATAATGCATACATCTTTATAATATATGACACGTACATCTTTATAATACATGTTTATAATAAATAATACATACATCTTCATAATATATAATTCATACATCTTTATAATATATAATACATACATTTTATAATACATAATTCATGCATTTTATAATATATAATACATACATCATCATACTACATAATTCATACACCTTTATAATACATAATTCATATATCTTTATAATATATAATACATACATCTTCATAATACATAATACATGCATCTTTATGATATATAATCCATACATTTTTATAATATATAATACATACATCTGTACAATATATAATGCATACATCTTTATAATATATGACACATACATCTTTATAATACATGTTTATAATAAATAATACATACATCTTCATAATATATAATTCATACATCTTTATAATATATAATACATACATTTTATAATACATAATTCATGCATTTTATAATATATAATACATACATCATCATACTACATAATTCATACACCTTTATAATACATAATTCATATATCTTTATAATATATAATACATGCATCTTTATAATACATAATTCATACATGTTTATAATACATAATGCCTACAACTTTATAATATGTAATAATACATTTTATAATACATAATTTATACATTTTATAATGTATAATACATCTTTATAATACATAAAAAATACAATTTTATAATGTATAATACATCTTTATAATACATAATTCATACATCTTTATAATACATACATCTTTATAATATATAATTTATATGGCTTTAAAATACATAATTCATACATCTTTATTATGCATAATTCATACATGTTTATAATATATAATTCTTTTCTTAACAGTACATCTTTATTATATAATTACCAATAATGCATTATGTTCGTAAAATGATCGACAATACATTGTTATAGCAATCAATACGACACTAAAAATGTTTAAAAATACATTTTTATAGTAAAATTACCAGGAATATGTTTTTATGAAAAAAAATACCAACAGTACATTTTTTCTAATGGATTTATCAATAACACATTTAAATTACCAACAATACATTTTATGATCTACAAACTACATATCTAAAAAAATCAACTTTTCCCCGAAAGAATAAAATTATGTACAAAATATCTGTAGTAGAAATTATAAACTTGCATTCAAAATATATGTAGCTGGAGCCATAAAATTGCGTATAATATATTTAGATTTCGACTTTAAATAAACCATATGCCACTAAAATCAGCCAACCAACACATTAAAGATCTTTGCCAAAATCTAAAAGAGAAACTGTAACTTTCTCGGTCCTGACCTGGCATCTTGGCATTAGTTACTTTTATATTTTTACAGTAACTTTTCAGATGAGCTTTCCTCGTTAGTATTTCGGCTTCGCGAATTTAAGCGCATTGTTAGATTGACAGCTACGCTGATTCTCTAAACGTAGCTTAGACGTGTCACAAGGGCGGAAAGTATGGGGTGCCCAGTGAGGATCGAAACCACTAATCAGTGATAATTGATCTTGCTAACCATTGGACCAAGTTGAAGTTTCCAAAGATTGGCAGCTAAGGTTGGTAATTTCACTGTTGAAATTGTTAGATGTAGCCGCAAGTTCTATGTTAACTGTTTCTTTAACCGTAATTTTTCGCTTGTTATACTCTTTTCTGGTTTCTGGCTTTCGCATTAAACTTTAGAATTTGAAATAGGATGTCAATCGACATCTTTTGTCTTCTTGTTCTTTTATTGTACTCACTGGCATTTACCTTTCTGTTTTAGTGTTTCTTTTTATTGTATTGCTCTGTTTAGGGTGAAATGTTAAGTAAAATCAAAGGAACGTGGCATTAAAAAAAATATACGTATTTGCGAATATAAACTGGAATTTTTCCTTCTCAGGCTAAAATATTTTCTCATTTGAAACTGCTACTTATTTGTTTCAATTTTTTTTTTTCACAAATTCCTCTATTAACAATTTCTCGATTTAAACAGCAGGTTTAATTCCTGTGGTAGGCGCGCGACCAAAAGAAAAAAGGAAAAAAAAACTATCAACATAATATTAAACTCAAGTGCCACTTGAAAAAAATAACCTTTTCATTACATATTTCTCAGATTTAGCCCAACCAGAAGACATTTTAGTCGGACCTGCGTGGTTTCATTTCTTAAGCTCTAAGTGGCTTCTACTTGGTGCAATTTGGTTGGCTATTTAAACTCTTCAAACCACCCAAGTCTGACTTCGAGGTGATATCGACTGAGCAATTAACATTTTTTGGGATGTCGCCATCAGTTAAAGCGATACCTCGAAAGTAGCTGGCTTGGTAAGACACCAACTTACCGACCCTAAGGACCGCTATTCATTTCGCAATGAGTCTTAAAAAGCAATTATCAGAATCCCCAGAGGTGATCGCTTGGCCAGGATTTGTAATTCTAAGTTAGGGTGCGCCATTTTTTTTTTTGGTAAACTTTAGAAATAATGTTCTTTTTCTTGTCCCTTCAGAACGTGAGGGGTCATGGCTCTCCACATGATCTGGTGTTGGTCTGTGAAATAGAACTGGACTTCTATTTAAGGTCCAACGACCAAATGTTAATGTCCAATCGTTAATAAAATGATGATGATGTCCAAACGGAGTTGTCACATTAATGTACGAGTCTCTGGCAGGGAATTATAAATGATAGAAAGGGGAGGGCGGTGAATTGGAGAAAAAAAAACTCTCTTATGAGCACTGTAACACGAAAGCAGTAGTAACATTAAAAAGTTGTAACAATCTGTCGATCGATCAGTCGCAATATGTTCAGATCTATCTATCTATCTATCTATCTATCTATCTATCTATCTATCTGAAGCTGTTCATATCTATCTATCTATCTATCTATCTATCTATCTCATTCTGTTCACTACATATCTATCTATCTATCTATCTATCTGAAGCTGTTCATATCTATCTATCTATCTATGGCATTCTGTTCACTACATATCTATCTATCTATCTATCTATCTGAAGCTGTTCATATCTATCTATCTATCTATCTATCTATCTATCTATGGCATTCTGTTCACTACATATCTATCTATCTATCTATCTGAAGCTGTTCATATCTATCTATCTATCTATCTATCTATGGCATTCTGTTCACTACATATCTATCTATCTATCTATCTATCTATCTATCTCATTCTGACCATATCTATCTATCTATCTATCTATCTATCTATCTATCTATCTATCTCATTCTCCATATCTATCTATCTATCTATTCATCTATCTATCTATCTATCTATTCTATTCACTACACATATCTATCTATCTATCTATCTGAAGCTGTTCATATCTATCTATCTATCTATCTATGGCATTCTGTTCACTACATATCTATCTATCTATCTATCTATCTATCTATCTATCTATCTATCTATCTATCTATGGCATTCTGTTCACTACATATCTATCTATCTATCTATCTATCTATCTATCTATCTATCTATCTATCTGAAGCTGTTCATATCTATCTATCTATATATCTATCTATCTATGGCATTCTGTTCACTACATATCTATCTATCTATCTATCTATCTATCTATCTATCTATCTATCTATGGCATATCTATTCATCTACATATCTATCTATCTATCTATCTATCTATCTATCTATCTATCTATCTATCTATCTATCTATCTATCTATTTGAGTCTGTCCAAAAGAATACAAGGATCGAGACGAAGGTCATTTCTTTTTCTTTGTTAACATTTATTTGTATAAATGTTTTCTCCCTCTTATTCGTTCTTACATTTTCTTTCTTTCTTTCCTTCTTTCTTTCTTTCTTTCTTAATTCATTCATATCTCTCTTTGTATTTCATTGTTTATATCTATTTTACTGTACACATCTATCTATCTGGCTTTTCATTCTGATCTATCTATCTATCTATCTATCTATCTATCTATCTATCTATCTATCTATCTATCTATCTATCTCAGTTTCCTCATATCTATCTATCTATCTATCTATCTATCTATCTATCTATCTATCTATCTATCCCAGTTTCTTCATATCTATCTATCTATCTATCTATCTATCTATCTATCTATCTATCTATCTATCTCACTGTTCACATCTATCAAATCTCTCTATCTTCCTCTCTCTTGCTATACATGCATACACACACATGTATATATATGTTCATTCTGTTCATATTTAGCTAGATAACTAGCTATTACAATCTATTTCACTGTTCACATCTATCTATCTATCTATCTATCTCTATCTATCTATCTATCTATCTATCTCAGTCTGTTCATATCTATCTATCTATCTATCTCAGTTTCTTCATATCTATCTATCTATCTATCTATCTATCTATCTCACTGCTCACATCTATCAAATCTCTCTCTCTCTCTTGCTATACATGCATACACACACACACACACACACACACACATATATATATATATATATATATATATATATATGTTCGTTCTGTTCATAATTAGCTAGGTAACTAGCTATTACAATCTATTTCACTGTTCACATCTATCTATCTATCTATCTATCTCACGGTTTTCATCTATCAACTTACCTGTTATTTTTTACCGCATGACCCTATCTCGTTGCAGACGCAAAGTGCGGAGCATTAGCAAAAGAATATAGTCACGTCGTGCAAAGATTGGGGCATGGAAAATCTGATTTATTAAATGTCGTTAAGAAATGGAGATCCGTCGTCGTCGTCGTCGCTCATGTATTGATCCGTCCGTCTATGTGAAGAGAGGAGGTCGGCGCGGGAGGAATTGGATAAGAAATTGTTGCATTCTGGGAAAGATCGGAAGAGAGAGGCAGAAGAATCATTGGGAAAATGAAAACTCTGCACAGGTGTACTTCTGGGTCGCTGGTGATTCTTTTTTTTTTTAGAGTGAAATCAATCAAAGGAAAAGGGAAAAGAAATGTCTAGACTTAAAAGAAAAAGAAGATCGGCATGAAAATTTCCAATTTTCTTATCGATCATTACACATTTACTATTGCTTTCAAACTGATCAGTTCTCAATCATATTTTATATTGTTAATAATCTGAAGAGTTTATATCTATCTATCTATCTATCTATCTGAAGAGTTCATATCTATCTATCTATCTATCTATCTATCTATCTATCTGGATAGTTCATATCTATCTATCTGAAGAGTTCATATCTATCTATCTATCTATCTATCTATCTATCTATCTATCTATCTAAGTATCTCATAAGTCTATCATCTCATCTATCTATCTATCTATCTATCTATCTATCTATCTATCTATCTATGTATCTGAAGAGTTCATATCTATCTATCTGAAGAGTTCATATCTATCTATCTATCTATATATCTATCTATCTATCTATCTATCTGAATAGTTCATATCTATCTATCTGAAGAGTTCATATCTATCTATCTATCTATCTATCTATCTATCTATCTATCTATCACAATCTCTCCATTGTCTGTCTGTCTGTCTTTATCTATCTATCTGGTTCGATGAGTAAATTGTCATCATTTTATATTTTTAATTTCACGCATGCGCATTGTTTGCTTTAGATTTTTTTTGACTGCACTGTATATTAGGGCCAGTTGACCACCGTCTGTGAGAAAAGGAACACCATGAGACAATTCACCTCGCTAGAAATTTTGTAAAGTCCTGCTGTACTGCTCCAGTAGTGCTGCCCTGGTTCAAGAGTTTGGCTGCTGAAAGACCCTTTGTCTGTCAACAGGACTCTGCACCATGTTGCACAAGCAGGACAACCCAGTCATGGCTGTCAGACAGTTCCTGCGACCATATTGCCCCTTACAACTAGTAACCCCATTGTTTATGTGTGGGGCGAAGTTGAGCGAGAGATCAACAAAACTCCTTGTCACACCAAAGATGAACCGAAGGCAAGTATTATAGCAGCATACACCAACTTCAACAAGGAAATCACCCAGAAGAGTTGCAGCAGATTCCGAAGTGGTCTGGAGGTCGTTGTTGAAAGCTAATGGCGATTTTATTGAATAAATTTACACTTCAGTATTTCAAGATATTTTTGTGTCATTTTGGTAAACATAACTGTTAAAATGAGATGTCTGTGTTATTTAAATTTTTGCGTAATTTACATACACACGCATATATATATATATATATATATATATATATATATATATATATATATATATATAATAAAGAAAAAGCCAACTCTTAACAATATTAACTACGAACAAAGCCACAATGTGCTAACCGTATTCGGAAATTAAAAACATCCCTACCACACACTAAGACATACACATAATGCACACACTCAATTAAGCTGAAAAATCGAATCATCCTTGATAATGGCTAAAGGTATAGCCGAAAGCGCTCGGAAATATAAAACATTTGGACAGTTTTTACACACTCTTTGTCCAGAAAAGAAAGCTCTTGTTCGAACACAAAACAAAAATTAAATAAAAAGATTAACCGTAGTACCTTGTCTGTCGTTTTTAATGAAATATGCATATATATATATATATATATATATATATATATATATATATATATATATATGTGTGTGTGTGTGTGTGTGTGTGTGTGTGTGTGTGTGTGCTGTTCGGTTGTTTAATGTAATTTTCCTTTGTTTCGAATCATATTGTGATTTCCGTGAAGAATTTTCTAATATTTTCTAAGAATTTTACTTTGAAGCGCCTATCGAACTTACTATTATACGTAGTCGAGAACTGATGACATCGGGAAGATTGTTGATTAAACTAAGAAACAACGTGGGTCCAAGGATAGAAACCTGATGCTGGGCCTCAGCTTTAATGTGAAATAAAAGCTTTAGAGTTATGAAATGGCTGAAGTAAAGAACCCTTCTTATCTAAACACTAGCAGCATGGCCCGGCGTTGCCCGTGCTTGATTCAAAAATCGTACGACTCATACAGCAATCGTTATCACTTGACTTAAAATATTTTGCCCTTCCTTGCCTTTAAAGGAGTGCCCTTTGCTGTGCTGATGTTGCTACATGCCTTACTTCTTGCCTGCAAATTTTTTCTAAGCTCTAATCTAAACATTAAATCTGTTACGAAAAAAGAACTAAACAAAATGAACACAAAACGATCAGCTTTAAAAAGGACTCGTAACTGGAAAAACCGAATGAAAAAAGAATGTTAACAACAAATATTTTTTACACCCAACCCAGTTCTGCGGAATCAGAATCAACGTTTAGTTTAAGCAAGCGAATGAGCCAATTGGAGTAAAGTGCCATGCAGATTTAAATTTTTCCCACTTGTGACGAATGTAGCTATCGATTTTTTTGCATGCTAATTAACATTCGTGTCAGTCAGCTGTTGGCTCTCACGCTGGTCAATAGAATCTTGCTGACTATTCGTGGCAGCCAGCTATAAGCTGTCACTCTGGACAGTAGAAAATGGCCGTAAACTACATGAAAACTGCCGTAGAAGCATGAAAAAAATCAATTATTTCTACTATCGATGGGAGTTGGGAAATGCAAAGTCGGTATTGGCCTTGCCGCTAACTTGGAGAATGTGCGTGTAAATTTTGGTGCAAATCCGTCGAAAATTGCGGCCGTGCATTCGTTACACACACACACACACACACACACACACACACACACACACACACACACACATCCCGCCTTTTATAGATAGAGTTTTAGAGAGAAAAGCCACACCATAGTTTTTCCTTTGGAATATAAATTTTTGCCTTGCATCGTAAAAGCAGAAGAGGTTTCGTCCTAAATCTGAAATTCACAGTGTTGAGTCATTCTATTTGTTTATATTGTGATCATTAATACTTTAGAGGAAATGCTCATATCAGGTAACGTTGAACAGGAGTATCAAGTTGAAACTGACTTGCAAGATTTCAGTTGTTCTGATCACCTGATATCCACTATACATATCGGTAAGCGATCAATTTGAGACGAGCTCGTGCACTCAGCCGATAGTCAAAGGTATCTATGAGCAACAGACAGATACAACTGATACGTATATGCTGATGTCGGTACAGGCTTTGAGCCTCATGACCTCGCCTCAGAGCCTGTTGCATACGTCGGCAGGAATTGATACCAGGATCAATTTGGGGGACTGTCTCATACTTGCCACAAGAAAGGAAATTTGCCCTCAAAAACAGGACCAGCGACAAGAAACTCGCTGTTCTGCCGGAGATAATTTGATCCGAACTTTGACCCATTTTCGTTACTTACAAAGTGAACAGTTTACCGGCAGCACGCTTAGTCCAGTTGACATTTTGTCGCCCTCATTTGTCGCGTTTTTTTAAAATTTTTTTTTATTCTTCTGATGGTATGATGACAGCGTGTGGTGACCTCCCACCCCGTGCAGTGCTCGATCCTTATGAACTCTGTCCCGCAGACAACATTACCGACAAACATATTTGGTGGCGATTGTTTGGATTGGCCTCTGTTCACCTTTGATATTTGAGTGCATATACATTTAACTGAAGGACACGGTGGCGTTATTTATTTACTTATTCATTTAGTTTTCAATCTTTCGGGCTCTAGTTTATCACCCGCGAGCACGTGACCAATGACTGAAGAATTCAAGTGAAATATGCCAGGAATGTTGGCCGATTTTGCACCCTCGGCTTCCATGAGACGCTGAATATTCTTCTATGAACCATATCCCTCCAAGACGAGGGCGATCACAACTTCCTATGCTTTGTAACTATTAGTACATTTTTTTACCATCTCTCGCATCCCTGTTTCTCCATCCACTAACAAAACCTTGTCAGGCAGAATCTTTTTGCTTTCGATATGTCCTGTGAGTGTTAAATTCTCCAAGCCTCTTTCCTTATTATGTAGGGACCTTCACAAATAAACACGGTACCTAAGTTTTAAGATGTATTTTTAAAAATGAAAAAAAAAAAATCTTGAAGGTTTCATTTTAGTTTTAATTTCAGCTAATAGATTGAAAATCTAGTGTCGCTGACAAAACTAACCTGGCTGTTCGGCTCGAAAAGGACCTCCAATTGGTTGTGAACTGGGACAGGAATTGGCTGGTTAACTTTTGCGCCTCCAAAACAAAACTGCTCTCTATTAATCACTACAGAGATCCTTCCCTGCCTCCACCCCATTAGAATGTCTGACGTTCAACTTCCCGAGAGCACCTCTCTGCGGCTGCTCGGTCTCACGTTGACTGCTGACCTGAGATGGAACAAATACATTGAGTCAATAGCTTCATCCACCGCAAGGAAAGTTGGCTCCTTGTGCCCCGCCAGGAAATTTTTCTCCCCGGAGTCGATCCTTAAAATCTACAAATCAACCATTCGCCCTTGCATGGAGTATTGCTGCCATATATGGTCTGGTACCCCTTCTGTTTGCCTCGGGGTTCTTGATAAGTTCCAGAGATGGATATGCAATGCAATTAGCCTTGATCTGGCATCTTATCTGCAGTCGGTCTCTCATAGACATGTTGTCACCTCTCTCTGTCTTTTTTACAAATACTTTCATGGTAATTGCTCTGATGAGCTGCTTTCACTGGTTCCCAGACTCCATGAATTCAAGCCCCCTACGAGGCTGGCATTCCGCTCTCACCTTTTCACTGTTGAAACTGTTAAATTTAGACGCCTCTTCTATTCCAATAACTTTATATCTCGCACCTCTCGCCTGTGGAACTAGCTTCCCTATTCCTGTTTCCCTGATAGCTATAATCCCTAACTATTCAAATGTAATGTCAATCGACATCTTCAGTTGCCTTGATCTATTCTTCTTCTCATCCTTTCCTCTATCATTGCTACTTGCTCTCGCTTCAAATCCTCTATAACCCCTTGCGTGCTAGTGGCTTCCCGCCTTGCTAGGGGTGTGTTGTGGTAGGATCCACCTAATTTGCATAGTGGAGTACCGACCATATAAATATGGTTGGTACCGGGAAGAGTGGGAGGAATCAAGAGATTCAACCAGAGACTCTGCTTGACTGTGACTCAGTCAACACATTCTCCAGGAACGGTCTTACCAGGAATATACAAAAGACTATATGTAAATATTGTGTACACTTTCTTGTTTCAATACATTTTGTTCTAAGTACATTTTGTGTTGCATTATTATTCCATGCATTAGTCACGTTTCAACAGGGTGAAATGCTTAAAAAAATATTTCAAAAGCTAATTTAACTTGAGTGGAAGATGTTTTTTTTTTCCTAAAATAGCGCTCTTTTTTTAGTCGTTTATGATCACAATGCAATTCTCTTTATCAAAAAATCTTTCAAAATATAATATACTCTCTGAAACATTATTTGGGGGATATCACCTCATTTAAAGCATAATTAATCTGATTTGAAACAATTATTATTTACTTTAAGTTAAAAATATCACAGAACTGCACCTTTTAACGCAACATCAGGACGACAAGTTTAATATTGTTCTACGGAAACTTTATCAGTAAAGCATAATTTAAGAAAATAACGTGTACGCTTTTTTTATATAAATTTTTCGTAGTCAGTAATCTTAAAAATTTGGGAAAATATTCTCCGTAATCTAATGTTTTATTGAATTTAAGAAATGTTGACTTTAAATTTACTATAGTTATCGCTTTTATTTTCTGATAATGACGTGTATGGTCGTCCGTACTTAAAATATGGGCAAGTATATACACACACAAAAAATTCTTTTAAAAATATTGCTTTATTATTTGTATTAAGCTCATCAATTTATGACTATTAAATATAGTTTTCACTTAATAACAATATCTTTAAAAAGCGGAAATTAATATTAAATTTTAAAAGATTTAAAACTTAATAAATTTTTCTAATTAAAATTAAAAAAGTGAAAACAATTCTTGTAAAAATTCATTATTCTTCGAAAAAATTTTGTTTCTTAAGACAATAGAGACCTTAATGCATTTTATTTATAAAAATAATTAAAAGCTTTTCTAATAATCTCATAGTTTTATTACATTTTTTATTTTAAGATTCAGAGCAGATTTTCGGTAAATGGTCTTTCTGTTTGACTAAAACAAATTGATGGTTTAAATTCTCCAAGGAGTCATGTTTTAACGAATGTAAATATGAAGAGACTGAAATTTTAATTTCTTGAAATTTCATAAAATTAAGTAAGTGTTTTGGGGTGGACAGATATAAAAAAATGGTTTTACCAAGATTTTCTAAAAGCAATGATTTTAAAAATAATTTAATACATTTGTAAATAAGTTCTAAAAATTTCATTAAAATCCAACAATTATTTGATTTTTGCAAGAATTTGCAAAATAATGTGTTTTTAACGCCAAAAAAGGCGCTAAAAATCCCTATACTCTCCCTAAACTTTGGCCCACCCGCTGACGCAAGAAAAAACAAGATTTTTAACCAAAATGTCGAATGTACGAGAAAGCATTAAAAAATTTAAGCATTAAAAAATTTAATAAAATAATCCAAAAATACTTTCGTTTTTTCGCTTAATAATAACATAAACATTTTGGCGATAAAATTTTCTTTTTAATTAGTTTATACTCTTTTTTTAGTGAATTTTAGAGGATAAATACTGATTATGGGCACGAGAAATTTCAATTGTCTCTTTCTAACTATAAGTGTTCTATTAGTTTTCATTTTCCCTTATACTTCTTCATTGATTACGCGCTCTGTTCATTATATTCTCATCGTCCTCCTGTAGAACAAAATTTCTCTTGATTCAAGTTTCCTTTTCATCTGTGCGGAAATTACCGAGCATTCATTGCCGTATAGGAGAATTCATATTACGTAGCATGTCATCACGCTTTCTTTGTTTCTAATGAAATTTTCATATTTCTTAAAACTTTGATTAGATTAGGCATCTTTCTCTATTCCAATACAACTTCGGATTTCGGTGCCATATTTTACATCCTGTGTTAAAACACTTCCCAGATCTTTAATCCCTTTTGGATTTTGGCATCAGTCATTCGTTGTTAGCATCTCGGTTTTTTTTTGTTTTCTTTTGTTAACAACCATACTTTCTGTTTTCGGACTATTGATGATTAGTCCTTTTTTCCCGCGCTTTCTTCCTTTACATTCGGAAGAAGGTTTCGTACTTTTCCTTCAGCTTTCGCCATCATCAGCGTCAACTCTGTATCGTATATTCTTTTTTTACAATAATCTTCACCCTATACTGTTATGGGACCTTACCCATAATAATAATAATAATAATGGACTATTCCATACTTAATAAATACTGCGCCTCGGGAGTAGGCAAGGAGTCAGTCAGTCGTTCACCTTGAACCGACTGCACGGTTCAACTCTCTTCCTATGGGCGGGAGGAACCCGAAGGAGGCTACGCCGAAGGGTGGAGTCTCCTTCGGGAGGTTAACCGGCCCAGAACCCGTTTATACGGGTTCAAATGGGCTATTTTTGGCCGAGCCTAATGGCTCGGGAATGCCCACGTTAAAAAGGCCTTGTGCCACATGACACCCTCGTGGGGGGTGACTGAATATTGTCAGTCGTTCACCTCTGAACTGACTGTTCGGTTCAAACTCTCTTCCTACGGGCGGGAGGAACCCGAAGGAGGCTACGCAGAAGGGCGGATTCTCCTTCGGGGAGGTAAAACCGGCCCAGAACCCGTTTATACGGGTTCAAATGGGCTATTTTTGGCCGAGCCTAATGGCTCGGGAATGCCCACGTTAAAAAGGCCTTGTGCCACATGACACCCTCGTGGGGGGTGACTGAATATTGTCAGTCAGTCGTTCACCTCTGAACTGACTGCACGGTTCAACTCTCTTCCTCCGGGCGGGAGGAACCCGAAGGAGGCTACGCCGAAGGGCGGAGTCTCCTTCGGGAGGTAAAACCAGCCCCTGAACCCGTTTATACGGGTTCAAATGGGCTATTTTTTGGCCGGGCCTAATGGCTCGGGAATTCCCACGCCCTTGTGCCACATGACACCCTCGTGGGGGTGACTGAATAAAAGGTTCACCTCTGAACTGACTGTTCGGTTCAACTCTCTTCTACGGGCGCGAGGAACCCGAAGGACACGCCAGCGGGCGTGGGGGGTGAACCCGTTTATACGAATATTGTCAATGGCTCAATGTCCACGTTCCTTTTGAACCCTCGACTGCACGGTTGAACTGACTGCTTCCTACGAGCGGGAGGAACCCGAAGGAGGCTACGCCGAAGGGCGAAGTCTCCTTCGGGGAGGTAAAACCGGCCCAGAACCCGTTTATACGGGTTCAAATGGGCTATTTTTTGCCGAGCCTAATGGCTCAGGAATGCCCACGTTAAAAAGGCCTTTGTGCCACATGACACCCTCGTGGGGGGTGACTGAATATCGTCAGTCCGTCGTTCACGGTTCTGGGCGGGAACCGACTGAAGGAGGCTACGCCGAAGGGCGGAGTCTCCTTCGGGGAGGGCTCGGCCCAGAACCCGTTTATACTCTGCCTTCGGGCCGGGGCTCGTGAATGCCCACGAAAAAGGCCTTGTGCCACATCCCTCGTGGGGGTGCGGAATATCGTCTCAGTTCAGGGAGGTAAACTGTTCAGTTCACTGAGTCCGTTTATACAGGCTCAGTGGGCCCGTTTTTTTAAAACGGGCCGAGCCCACGGGCTCAGAATAAACAACCGATCCCAAGTGGGGGGGAGACTGAATTGTCAGTCCGTCCTTGTGTTTGAACCGACTGTTGCCCCGGACGGGAGGGGGGAGGCGGGGAGTCTGTTCAATATCGTCAGGTTCAGTAGTTCCCAAATAAATAACCGACCTTGTCAGTGCCCCAGTTCACTGAATATCGTCAGTCAGTAGTTCAAGTCGCGTCAAGAGTCAAGAGTCGAGTCAGGCTGTCCGAAACAGAGTCGTGTTCAGACAATTACTACAAGACATTGGAATAGTGATACTGGTCGAGACTACATTGTTCTCTCTACTAAACCTGATTGTCCATACTAACACTTCTATCTCTGTATATATTCCTGTTTGTAATATATCTGTGTTATTCCATACCTGTGTTCGAGTTCTTCTTTATTGGTTCTACCTTGGACTATCACCGTGGCACAAGGAACCGGACCATAACATATACAATGCCCAAGATCCCCTCAATTCAGAGTAAAAGTTAAGGGAAATATTTTATGAGGATATGTGGGGAAGATAACGGTTAACAAGAACAGATTAAGATTGCAGTGTTCGGGGAAGCATCCCCTAGGGAGTTGGTTTCATAAAGTAGCGGTTGGATTAAAAGCAGCTGCTTGAATGTGACTTATATCTTATCAATAGAATACGAAAAGGTAGTTCGCTACAATGGGCGTGGCATGTCGGACCCTAGCCGTGGAGGTTAGAACTGGTGGAACTAAGGAATGTAGTTGGTTTGAGCACTTTACATGGAAATAGCGTTAGAGTGGAGAGATACATATAACTTTTCGTCTGTGGGAAAGAGGGTGTAGGGTGGGAAATAATTCCTCACCCACAAGGCCACGTAAACGCTTTCATAACGAGACAGGGGAGCTACTGCCCATATCTCACAGAAGTACTCCATTTTCGGCTTGATCTGGCACTTGTAAAAGTTTAGGATAGCGGGGAGAGTCATGTCATTCCTGGAGTGGTACAGAGAACCGACCTTTTTTTTCCGGCCTCGCTAGCGATGAATCGTATGCACAAATTCCACTTGAGGTCTGGGTTGAGCTTAAGTCTTAGGCTCTCAAAGCACGAGGCCTCCCTAAAAGAACAAGGATACATCGTGAGAGACGAAAATTCAGGGTCCGCTCGATAATAATGGAACGTTACTTGTTTGGTTTTCGAGGCATTAAATAGGACTAGTCTGTTTTTCTCCACCTGAGCTGTTAGAGCTAGATCAAAAAAGAGATCAGCTGCCAAGCATTTGTCATCTAGAATTCGTTATAAACATAATTGTTGTGGCCTGTCTACGGGCCAGAAAGAAAGACACGGAAGACGAAGGTAGATTGAAAAAAGTATATTGAAGATATATACAAAACAATAGTGTTAGTAATAAGTAGATTAGCACTGCGTCTACAACTCCACTTCACTTCACACTCCTCTCATCCGACTCTCGCAGTTTGTATTTATAAGAGGAGGAAGAGTTCATTATACTGTAAGAGGGTTTACCACAACAATAATTTAACCCAGTTTTCTTTTCATTTTAGTTTAATATCACAAGGTAGGCGATCTTGGTTTTCCAGGGATTCATTTTTCTTTATGATCTGCGAATTGCTAAGACTTCTTGAATAAAATAAAAAAGTAGGTTCTAACTACATTCTCGATGATTTTTAAAATCCAGAGTTTTTCACCTCTTAGAATGAATGCCATCCGCAGCTAAAGAACCCCTTCTATCTCGCTGTTTAAACCCTAGCTGAATGCAGAATAGGTGAATTAACGCTTTTTCATAAGGAATCTATTTGAAAGTGGACGAAACAGACTCAGCCCTCCGATTCCGCGCTAGTAACTGTTACACTACCAGCATATACCCCAATCTATTCTTTGGCGAGATACATACAGCGTTTTATTCAAGAGGGTGTAGGGTGGAAAATATTTCATCACCCACAAGGCCACGTAAACGCTTTCATACCGAGACTAGCCATCTCCTGCCTATATAAAGCAGAAGTACTCTATTTCTGGCGTGATCTGGCGCTTGTAAACGTTTAGGATAAAGGGAGGAGTCAGGTGCTTACTGGAGCGATACATAGAACCGACCATTTTTCCAGCGTCTTTAGCGATGGATCGTATGTACGAGTTCTACTTGAAGTCTGGGTTGGGCTTAAGTCCAAGATCCAAGTCTGGGTTGAGCTTAAGTCCAAGATCCAAGATCGGCAATGATGGAACGTTGGTTTTTGAGGCTTTAAGTGGGACTAGTCAGTTTTTCGCCAATTGAGCTGTTAGAGCTGGATCAGACGAGAGATCAGCTGCCAGGCTATTGTCATCTAGAATTTATTTTAAACAATCTAGCCCAGTTTTTTTTTTTAACTTTAATATCATATCTTTTCACAACGTACGCGATCTTGGCTTTTTGTAGATTCATTTTCTTCATGATCTGCGAATTGCCAAGACTTCTTGAGAAAGATAAAGGAGTAGTTTCTCGATGGTTAATCCCTAGCTGAAAGCAGAATAGGTGAATTCATGCCTTTTCACAAGGGATGTATTTGAAAGTGAACGCAAAAGGCTAGGCCAGAATTTGGACTCTGCCCTTCGATTCCGCGCCAGTAATTGTTACGCTACCCGCTTATCCCCGCCAATTTTTTCACTCAATGAAATAAAGTCGTTAAAACATTGCAAGCTTTTCGTTACACTGTCGCTATTTGCATGGCAAATGCTCGTATGAGATCTAGTTCCATTAATTCAGACCCTTACAGCTCAAAACTGCTATGCTGTGTCCACGGCGTTAAACCACACTCACTCTGTCCGTATTCTAAGCAGGAAATCCCACTCAGAAAGCTTTTCCTCAAGAACTGGTGCTTTGAGGAACAGTCTTCCGAGTGGACAATTCCTTGAACTTTACTATCTTAATCTTTTCAATTTAAAGGTCAATTGTTGTCTATCCGCTATATCCATATAATCCTTAATCCCTACTTACATTTACATTAATACCACACTTATCATTCAGTAAGCCTTGAGTGCTTCTCAAGCCTTGTATTTGATGAACACTAGTAAAAAAAAGGTAGATATAATTTCATAAAATAATGACATTTTTTTTTTTTTTTAACATCCTGTCATTAGAAAAATATTCCAAACGCCGATCCATCTCTTCTTAAAGCAATAGGTTGAGTAACAGGACAGACTGAGTTTTTTAGCCTTGGTTGGCAACCAGTCTACCGCAGAAAGAAAGGGCAACCTACTGCAGGAAAATCTTCTGCCACATCAGTCATGTATTGATAAATACATGATCACGCAAGCGTGTATCACGAGAAGCGCTTAACTGACTGATTGATTGTGAAACGATCTACTCTTATTGGTGAACACACACACACACATATATATATATATATATTTGAATAAAAGACGGACCGTTAAGATTCCATGTATTCCATTTCTAATAAGATTTCATTATTAACCCTTTGAAAATGAAAAAAGAAATTCACGTTTTTACTTCCAAAAGGATGTAAAAAAGTAAAAGGATCAGAACCCTGTTAAAGGGGTTATGGTGAAATAGCTTTTTACATGGAATCTCAACGTGGTCTGTTTTTTATTCAAACAATCTATATATATTTATATATATATATATATCATCCTATAGGTCTACCCATACGGACAAAGTAAATTTGCATAAACTTACTATATATATATATATATATATATATATATATATATATATATATATATATAGAGAGAGAGAGAGAGAGAGAGAGAGAACAAGAAAGAGAGAAAGAGAGTGAGAAAGAGAGAAAGAGAGTAAGAGAGAGAAAGAGAGATTCTGTTATGGATTATATTAATTATATGTATATATACGAATATATAGTTTCACACCCCGCTTGGGTCTTTTGAACAGGAGTAGAGGTTTATCCCTTGTTCACTGTTTAGGATAGGTTTTGGGTTCCTTCTTTCTCTTTCCTTTCCGGTGGCCCAATGCGTCTTGTTGGCATTATGATCTTTCTCCTTAGGATGGTGCATTTTATCCTGGAACACTCTACCTCGTGTTACTCCTGGGCCTTATACTGGGTGAACTTCGTTCTATAAAAAAATAAACAAACAAAAACCAACCAAAAGAAGAAACACTGAAGACCTAGGGACTGCACCAATCTACTCCTGGTGTTTAATTATAGTCAACGTATATATCTATTATTATACTGGGTGTCCATAAAGTTCGTGTGCACTTTATACACACAGAGACATCCACCCAGAATAGTTTCACAAAACGTTATTACAACCACCTCAGTAGCTTCAATAGCGAAACCTATAAACATAGTACTACCCTGTCCAAATATGTATGGAAGATCAAACAAGAAGACAATAAGGGCCACATTTTGAAATGGGAAATATTAAAATCATTTTTAGAAATATAAGGCAGGTGGTAAGTTCTGTTCTCTATGTATGGAGGAAAATCTAACCATCTTTAAGTACAAGGAAGCTAAAAATTTATTGAACCAAAAATCGGAAGTTCTTAGTAGGTGTAGATATAGGAAAAGCTGGTTATTAGAATATTTTTGTTGTTGTTGTTGTTCAATAAAGTATATACCCCCTCCCCCGTTGTTTGGTTTCTTTTATTTTTTTTGTCACGTGGTCATAGTTATTTTTAGTTTTAGCAATAAATTCTGTTCCATAATTTTTTCTTTTCAGCCGGCATTACCCCGAAGATCCGTTTAGGTGAAACCAAAGTAGGTTTACCTTGCTCATTATGATTATCTTTATATATATATATATATATATATATATATATATATATATATATATATATATATATATATATAGGGTATCCATAAAGTTCGTATGCACTTTAAAAAATTTATAACATTATTTGTATTTGCGATAGAAATAATTTGTAAAAAGGATTAGAAAGAAGTAAATCTACACGTTTTAAGGTTTTATTGAAATTTTATTTAAGTTTCCACATGTCCTCCATCATTAGCAATACAAAGGGTAATACGATTTTGCAGTTCACGGAAAACATTTGCCAACTGATTTACAGTAATGCCTGAAATCACATTAGTTATTTTAGCTATACTTAAAACTAGGTACATTTAACTTTATTACATTTTTGACAGATTATTTCTATCGCAAATACAAATAATGTGATAAATTTTTTAAAGTGCACACGAACTTTATGGACACCCTGTATATAACGCAATTCACTCGGCCAGAAATCTGGAAACGGCATGCTGTACTGCTTGGCATTCACGCCGGAAACTCCACTACGAACATTTGAGTGTTTCGGTGTAATTCTAAGGACACTACAGAGGATTCGGAAAGAGTTGGATGATATGTCCAGTCAACATGATGGTGTTTGGAGTGATCACTAGTGATGGCGGCGTTATGCCTCCATTCATCTTCCCACCGGGCTTCAGAATCAAAATATAAGCCTATAGGAAGTGCCTTGAGGAAGCAGTGATGCCCTGGGTCAAGAGGGTGGCTGCTGGAAGACCCTATGTCTGGCAACAAGTCTCAGCTCCATGTCACACAAGCAGGAGAACCCAACCGTGGCTGTCATCCAATTTCTGCGATCATATCACCTTATACATCTGGCCATAAAACTCCCCAGATTGCAACCCAATTGATTATTATGTGTGTGGTGCTCCGGCCTTTTTCACCTCAAGGACACATGGTCCAGTGGATGAGGACGTTGGTTAGAATCCAGTGACTAGACCCAAAGACTTGTGAGTAGCCACAGTAGTGGTGAACCAAAAACTTGGAGAGTCGAGTTAAAGGGAAATAAACGAGACATACAAAAGAGGCAAGGCACGTGGAACTAGAACAATCTACCCCGGTGGACAAAATAAAGGGTTCGGTTCGAAATTACAATTATCTGAGGAAGGCCGCGATGTACAACGGCGGACACTTTGTGAATATAGCAATGAAGATGAGGATAACAGTTCGAATAATGTAAATAATACAAGTTGACGTTTAAAGTACTATCAATAACTTTCCGTCATAACTAGTAATACATACATATATATATATATATATATATATATATATATATATATATATATATAGTCATCCACAAGGGCCTAGAAAACCTGCACCTGAGTTAGCACAGGATAGGGAGTTTTGTAGAGGACTGATAAGGTTTATTTACAAAGTTGTTGAAGGTGAGAACTCATGGTAATTTTCAAGTCTATCTTCAAGCTGAGGTAGTTCTCATAATGATGATAATTTTGTTCATAAGATAGGTTCCCCTATCACCCGTTTCATATATATTTCTGGTTTTTTGAACAGGCGCAGAGATTTATCTCGGGCCGACGGGTTTTACCCCGAAATCCTCAACCAAGGTGGGCCCCTGCGTTTTGTATTTTCAACCCCGTTGTAACCTCTATTTTTAAAAATTATTTTTTTTTTCCAACGTTACATTGTCAGTCATCAACTGATAATATAGATCATGTATCTACATGGCAAGTACGGTGCGTAATACCCAGGAATCCCTGACAAGGATGCATCCTCAAAAGGGCTAGTTTCAGCAGCGTTTTTTTCTTTTTCTTTTTGTACTTTTTACTTTTTCTCTAAGGTATATTGTCAATCATTAACAATAATAACCAACAGGGCCAGTGCGTACTACCCTGAACATCTCAACGGCGAGGGAGAGTAGACGTGCTAATTTCAGTCGCGCTTATTTTTTTTTTTAAATTGTAATTTTCTTTTTGAACAGTTCTTTTAAATCAATTAAGTGGGTACTATATCGCGGTAAAATTATTTTTTATTCCGAGATCATCCACTAAGGAAGATGTCTGATTTTTTTTTCGCTAACAGTAATACTAACGAGAGGTGCACGGTTAGTAATTAAAATAAAGTCCCTATTTAGTAATTAAATCTAGTCCCTACTTTTTACATTTCTAGAAAGATAAAACCGAGAAAATGACGCTTAAAAAATAAATGTTTAAATATTTCAACAGAGGAAAATTTTCCCGAAAACTGAAATATTGTTTTTAAAATAAATTTTTGAGACAATCTCGTTTGCGTTGTGTTGGAATGTTTGTAAAAAAAAAAAAACAAAAAAAAAAAAAAATATCAGCGGGAATGCGTCGGCGATTAATCTTTAGGGAAATGTAAAAATTTACGACTTAGACATTTTTTTACGAGTAAAATTTTGTCATAAAAATATTGGTGGTTGCTACAAAAAGAATAATATTTATCATTTTTTTCTAAAAATAAAAAAACCCTATCTCTATCTATAAAAGGCACGATGTGTGTGTGTGTGTGTGTGTGTGTAACGAATGCACGGCCGCAATTTTCGACGGATTTGCATCAAAATTTACATGCACATGCTCCAAGTTAGCGGAAAGGCCAAGACCGACTTTGCATTTTCCAACTCTCATCGATAGTGGAAATAATCGATTTTTTCATGCTTCTACGGCAGTTTTCATGTAGTTTGCGGCCATTTTCTACTGGCCAGAGTGAGAGCCAATAGCTGGCTGCCATGAATAGGCAGGAAGATTCTATTGGCCAGCGTGAAACCAACAGCTGACTGACACGAATGTTAACTAGGATGCTAGCATGCAAAAAAAATCGATAGCTGCATTCGTCACAAGTGGGGAAAAATTTAAAGATTTAAATGGCACTTTACTCCAATTGGCTCATTCGCTTGCTTAAACTCAATGTTGATTCTGATTCCGCAGAACTGGGTTGTGTGGGAAAAAGTATTTGTTGTTAACATTCTTTTTTCATCTGGTTTTTCCATTTACGAGTCCTTTTTTTTTAAAGCTGATCGTTTTGTGTTCATTTTGATTAGTTCTTTTTTCGTAACAGATTTAATGTTTAGTATAGAGCTTAGAAAAAAATTGCAGTGTGAGATAGGCATGAAGTAAGGCATGTAGCAACATCAGCACAGCAAAGGGCACTCCTTTAAAGGAAAGGAAGGGCAAAAATATTTTAATTCAAGTGATAGCGATTGCTGTATGAGTCGTACGATTTTTGAATCATGCACGGGCAACGCCGGGTCATGCTGCTAGTTCATTATAAAAATAAATAATAAAGGACTATGTACTGAAATTTTCTTTTAAATTGGATAATTTCCTGATTTTTTTTTAATATGAAAAAAGGGCTGCCTTTCCGCAGAAATTTGTCATTGAGGGTCCCAGGTTGGGAAAAGTTGAAATCGACATGTAGTAGAGATGAGGTGCGTATCAAAGTTTCCTGTTTGGGCTTAGGTGTTGGGTTTCTTCAAAAACCTCCTCACTCTGTTTCACTCCCGGTCGCCTCTTGCGTTTTATTGCCTCGGGTGAATTATGTAAACAAAATATTCTCTGGTTTTCACATACACTGGCGAGGGGGAAATAAATACTCATGCACCATGAAATTCTTTAATTAACGTAGTTATAACTTATGAACAAACTTAAAATCCATACAATATTTCTACAGCCTTGCATAAGGCTGTAATATGCTAAAAAAACAATTATAAAACTTGGTTATAAATGAAATTATGTGTTATTTATAAAATTTCGAGACGAAAAAAGTATTCGTACAAAATATGTGTTTAATATCAAAAGGCTTAAATTATATTTATTTACATAATTCTATGTAAGATTTTGCTAGATTCTTCCAATTATCTTATTACCGGAACAATCTAGAACATTCTGCAATTCGTTTCTTATTCAAGGTTATCTCCACATATGGATCATACACAATAATTATCATTATGGGTAAAGACAAGGAACTGTTAAATTGGCCAAAAGAATTGATCATCAAACATTGGCAGGAATGCAAAAGCTATAGGAAAATAGCAGATATCCTGAATATGCCATTTACTACTATTAGTTGCATTATTGCTATGTATAAAAAGGTGAAAACTGCTGAGAACAAATCAAGATCTGGTGCACCACGCATTATTTCTCGCAGATCATTGAGAAGAATTCAGCGCAAAATTCAAGAAAATCGAATGACCACTAAAGAGAAATACAAGAAGAATTAAAAGTATCCGGTATTATTGTTACAAAGCGAACAATAAGCAATGGACTTCATAGGAATCAACTAAGATCGCGTTCTACAAGAAAAAACTCCATTACTTAATAACAGTGGAAACATAGGGATGCCCGGTTAAAATTTATTCATGAGCATAAGAATAAATCAGAATCATTTTGGGCAAGTGGACAGATGAAGCAAAAAACTGAACTATTTGGGAATACAGTGTAACCCGGATATAAGAGACCCGGATATAAGAGAGATTATCTCTGGTCCCAAATTAGAGCCTGTGTTAATGTATATAAAATAGACCAAACCCGTATATAAGAGAAACCCGGATATAAGAGACTTCTTCTCCGGTCCAGACAACTCTCTTATATCCAGGTTACACTGTATATATATATATACACACATATATATATACACACATATATATATATATATATATATACACATATACAGTGTAACCCGGATATAAGAGGCACCCGGATATAAGAGAGATTTTCTCTGGTCCCAAATTAGAGCCTGTGTTAATGTATATAAAATAGACCAAACCCGTATATAAGAGAAACCCGGATATAAGAGACTTCTTCTCCGGTCCAGACAACTCTCTTATATTCGGGTTACACTGTAATTCAAGGACTCAAGTTTGGAGAAAAGACGGCACAGCTTTTGCTTTGAAGAACACAACCCCAAAGGTGAAATTTGGTGGTAGCAATATCATGGTTTGGGGATGTTTTTCTGCTAATGGTACGGGAAATTTAGAGATGGTAGAATGAATTAAAAAATATACCAAGATGTTTTGGACTCTAATTTTTTGGGGTCAGTAGTAAGCTTGGACTCCGAAATGAATGGGTTTTGCAAACAAGATAATGACCCAATTTTTTCGTCGATTTAGCCATTTGTTTAAATGGCTAAATCTACGAAAAAATTGCTTATTGAAAACAATGACAATACATAGGAATGGACATCACAATCTCCAGACTTGAATCCAATAGAGAATTTATGGCGTTTATTAAAATTCAAGTTAACAAAAATTAAAAAATTCAATAAAGAAATGTATGGTATACGAATATTTCTTTCCACTCACTATATATATAATACATATATTGTCATCTACAAACAGACAGTTTCGCTGTATCACAGCTCATCAGTGTGGCTAGATATCCGATTGCCTCAAGCCGGGATCGAGACCCAACTGATTTGGCATCGGTAATAGATTTTACCCCTGAACTATCAGCACCTGGTAGAGAGGAGGGTGGATTTTTACGTACTTATTCTTCGAATAAACATGCCAATGACCGAGAGGGCTCAATTTGTAGAAGATCTTTGGAGTATTAGCAATAGTAGTCATTGTTTACAAATTCACTTTTACATACATACATACATACATATATATATATATATATATATATATATATATATATATATATATATATATATATATATATATATATATATATATATATATATATATATATATATATATACAGTGTCGTTCGATAAAAGTGACTCATCAGATTTTTTTTACTAAATGTTCTCCGATGAAACGAAAGTTGAGCTAAATTCAAAGGATAAGCGATGTAAAATCCAAAGAAGCTTTGAAAGCTCTTTGAATTTAGCAGTAAGTACTGTCAAGCATACGTTCAATATAATGTTCTGGGGATGCTTTTCTTTTCATGGAACTGGTTTCTTAAAACCTATTGAAAAGATCCTCAGGAGCGAGCAGTACAAGATAATTTTAGAGTCTTGTCTGCTCCCTTCTGCTGAAAGGGTGCAAATCAACCCCACCAAGCACATTTTTATGCAGGATAAAATTGATGAAGGAATACTTTGATGGGAAGCAGGTGAGTGTTATGACATGGCCGCCCCAATCTCCTGACCTCAACCCCATAGAAAACTTATGGAGCATTATAAAGTATAGGCTCTCGAGAAAGCAGTTGAGCAATAAAGAGGATTTGTTTGTGAATTTCATATCCGAATGGAATTCAATGCTTGGAGATGAGATTTGCAAGAACCTAATCAAGTCAATGCCAAAAAGGGTTGAAAAGGTTATTCAAAATAAAGGAGGACACATAGATTATTAAATATTTTGAACTATATTACCTATTATAAATAAATTATACCTCAATTATTCTTTATTTAAAGCTGTTCGGTTATGTTTCTATTGATTACTAGTTGCAGGAAATAAGCGAGTCACTTTTTTTTGCACAGAGTTTTTCCCTAAACCTCATTTATATCCAAAATTATAATTATCAATAGAATACCTTAGGGTGAGTAAAACTTTTTACTAGGTGGTCGGAAAGGGGTCTTTATATCAGTAAGATTAAAAATTAGTTTGACCCCAAAAACAATAGGAGAAAAAATTTTTAAGTAAAAAAAATCAGGTGAGTCACTTTTATCGAACAGCAATATATATATATATATATATATATATATATATATATGCACACAAACATATATATATATATATATATATATATATATATATATATATATATATATATATAACATATATATATATATATATATATAAGGAGGCTGCAAAAGTAGGTATACAGTAACATATGCTCTTGTCTTCATATATGTACTTTGATCTTTAAGAATCTTACTTTAGTTTGATGAACTTTTAAAACTTGTCACTTTTTCTCCATTGAAAGCCAACAGTTGCTACCTGTCTGACCACTGAATAATTGAATACTCGTAATACAGTAAATAAAAAAGTTAATTATATACAGTAATGCGAACAGAAAAGAGACAATCTTTGTGTAATGTGTTATGTATGTTTCGTACCTTTTTTTTGTATCCCGTGTCCTTTCAGGAAGTGGGCTATCATGGCTCTCTATAACTTCCTGTTTTTTGTTGTTCTAATATCTTTTGATTCTTTACGATTCTCCACTGTCCTTGCTCTTTCGCACAAACGCGTTAATGAGCTTTAATCGTTTCTTCCATCTTTCTTATCTTCAATATCTCCTTTTCAGACCCTTTCCTCATGTGTTTAAAAGATCCCAGCTGTCTCTTTCGTATTGTAACTCTTAGTTTCTTAGTAATTCCTACTTTCCTTAAAACTTCCTCATTACTCGCATGTTCAGTCGATGGTATTCTAGGCATTTATCAGTAGAACATCTCTTTAACTTCAGTTATTTTTTTTTTAAAGAAATTATCACTGCTATACAGTTGAGGAATCGGAGAGCCGAGTTCGAATTCCAGTTGGATCAATTGCATTCACTTACGTGCTAATACACGTGGGAAAGGTATGAATCATCTTCTTGCACCCCCCTTTTCAGGTATGGGTAAATAGCAGGACACACTGGGTTCTATAGCCTTGGATGGCAATTGGACTACCGCAGAAAGAAATGGCAACCTACTGCGGGAAAAAAAATCTCCCTCGTATCGAAAGATACATGATCGCCTAAGCGTGTATCACGTATGACACATAAATGAGTGATCCTTTATTGTATTGACTTCCACACTGATGTCCTTGAAAGACATAAATTTATCTTGCAGTCGAATCCATTACATTCACTTACGTGCTAATACACTTGGGAAAGGTATGAATCCTCTTCTTCCCCCCAGCTATGGGTAAATAGCATGACAGACTGGGTTCTATAGCCTTGGGTAGTAATCGGTCTAGGAGAAGGAAAGCTCTGAATTTAAAACTGTATGTAGCCCTGGCGAAGCAAATAATATGCAGCTAACAAAAGGATCGTTCGCATTGACCGATGATCCCGATTAAGGTCGATTTCCAATGCTACACCAAGTATGACATTCATAGCTTCTTGTAGTAGGACAAACTGGGTTCTATAGCCTTGGGTAGTAACCATAATTTATAATTTATAATTTTCGAATAAACAATTATATATATATATATATATATATATATATATATATAAAGAACAGTAAAATATATAATCCGGTGTTCTTATAGATATTTTTATTTTTACAAAATAGTGCTCAATGTAAATTTACAGAGCATTAATATTATAAATTAACTGATTTAAAATATGTTTTTTTCGCTACACATTTCTAACCATGTTTCAAAAATGGAAGCTAAAAGCTTCGAATTTAATTTTGTAATTAAATTAAAGACATTAGTTCCATTTCATCTCCAAGCGAATTTTATATATATATTTGTGTGTGTGTATGTGTGTTTGTTTGTGTTTGTATGCATGTTTGTATGTATGTATGAATCCTCTTCTCCTGCTCCCAGCTATGGTTCTATAGCCTTGGGTGTCAACCAGTCTTGGAAAAGGAAAAACTCTGAATTCAAAACCGGCCTGGAGAGAGTTGTGCTATCTTGCCCAAGAAAAACCACTTCCACTGCGGCTGCAGTATACATCTTGCCCTTACAACCTTACGGGAAACGGGATAAAAAATACAGTAGATTAGATTTTACATCGCTGTTTAATGTTCTTTTCTTTATTTTTGGAACAAACCTTAGGGTTGGGTGGTACCGTTGGAAATTGCCTGAAAACCACACCATAGTTTCACACAGGCCATGTGAGTGAAAGCCGCCGAGGGTTGTACTAGCAAGAAGGACATAAAACGAATACGGGGTTCAAGAAGGCAGAAGATGGCGATTGACGTTGCAGTTCAATTTGTGAAGCTTGTAGTTATCAGGGAAGCAAGAAAGCGGAATGGAGTTCCACAAGTGGGAAGTGCGAGAAAAGAAACTATTAGAATAGAAACTGTGATACATAGTTGCCAATCTAGTAGCAAGCTTAAATTCATGTAGTCCGGCCACCAGGGAAAAAGTTCATAAGAGCATTTGCCATGAAAATATTTAGAGAAAAGGCAGAGGAAGCCACGTCTAGTCGGTGAGAATGTAACTGAAGTCGAGATACCTAGTCAAGATTACATTAATGACTCTTTTTTAGATTTTGTCAAAAATCTCCTAGGTGTCCGGCAGGAGCACCAAACCAGATATGGCAACAGTATTCAATACACGGACGAATGGTAGATTTATAAACGTGCAAGATGGATTCTGGCGAGAAAAATCTTTTGGCACAACATAGTGAATCAACTTTACGAGCAGTAGTCGAAGCAATTGATTCGATATAGTCATGCCACTTCATGTTAGTGGAAGATGTGAGGTGTAGAGTGTTGTTCTCCTGGAGTTTAGCATCAGCCAGAAGAGAGACAAAAAGAAAAAAAGCTCTTGATTAAATATTAACATCCTTTTTCCATCGATGCCTAGCATATCAGAAGCGGCATATGACAGCTCTCTTTTTTTATCATTTTCATATATTTTTATCATTTTCAAATAACATTTTTTTTTTTTATCGTAGCCCGTTTATAATTAGCTGACCTTATGTACACCAGTGTTAAGTGGTATTTTGTTTCTTCAGCGTTCTGACAGAGGACGGTAAGTGCGACACTGAGATCCGTAGACGTATTGGTATGGCCAAGGACACATTCCAAAACCTGGGCAGAGTTTTGCGAGACAGGAGGATTTCTTTGGTAACGAAGAAAAGAATACTGAGCTGCTACGTGACATCTGTCCTTCTTTACGTCAGCGAATGTTGGACGATTACCTCAAAGATACTCGAAACGACGGGGATATGGTTCTACAGAAGGATGCTAAGGATATCATGGACAGAGCGTGTGAGCAACGATGAGGTCATAGAGAGGTTGCAAACAAGGAGGAGGCTTATACTTAACATCAGGAAGAGGCAGCTGAAGTTTCTGGGACACATAATGAGGAAGGAGGGCATGGAGAATCTGATACTGACGAGTCGAATAGAGGGAAAGAGAGAGAGACAAGGGAACACGATGCATGACATACTTAGTGGCCTTAAGCAAGTTGATGACAGCACGTGGTCTGAGGGAGGTGGCAGAGAGAAGGAAGTTGTTGAGACTTGCAAGGGATAGAGGCAGGTGCAGACCCATGCTCTCCTACGTCCTGAAAGGACACGGCACATAGAAAAAAAAAGGAAGTATTTTTTGATAGAAACGTACACTATCGGTAGAACATAGAATAGGCAGATCGCATCCTCTACAGAGAGGTAAAAACCCAACAAAAGAGATAATCTTCCGGGTAGATATTTGCAGACATAACTATAAAACGGTCTAATTTTTATTTTTTGTCTCAAGTATAAACTGGACCAATGTCTACTTTTTGTCTCAAGTATAAACCTCTGTCTTTTCTCTAAATATTTTCATGGCAAATGCTCTTATGAACTCTTTTCCCTGGTGGCCCGACTACATGAATTTAAGCGTGCTACTAGTGCTTACCTTGGGACACAAGTGTATACGTGACCAATGTTTACTTATAGGATCAAGTGTAATTCCGACCAATGTTTAACCACAGTCTCAAGTCTAAACCAGACCAATGTTTACCTATAAATTCATGGTTAAATTCGTCCACTGCCTATAGACTCAAGTATAAACATGAACAACGTCTGCCTATAGAATCAAGTACAAATCCGACCAATTTACCTATTGACTCATGTATAAAAATGGTCAATATTTGCCTTTGATCTCGCATATATACCCAACCAATGTTTACCTATAGTCTCAAGTATAAACATGCTTAATGTTTACCTATAGTCTCAAGTATAAACATGCTTAATGTTTTCCTATAGAATCAAGTATAAAGCCGCCCTGTGTATGAAGATAAACTACATCCTCGTCCTGGGTAAGACGATAAACTACATCCGACAGCAAGTCCTCTGATCGGGAGGTTTTGAGGAACGTGAAACCACCTCTTAATTGCTGGCACGGTGGAGTAATGGATAGCGGCTTGGATTGAGGAATCGGAGAGCCAAGTTCGAATTCCAGTCGAATCCATTACATTCACTTACGTGCTAATACCCTTGGGAAAGGTGTGAATCCTTTTCTTCCTCCTCCAGCTATGGGTAAATAGCAGGACAGACTGGGTTCTATAGCCTTGGATGGCAACTGGTCTATGAGAATGACAACTCTGAGTTCAAAACCTGCGGAGGGTCGTTTGGGAACCTGGTGGCCCTTCAAAAATGTGGATGATCCTGCACGAAACCTTCACCACTATAATCAAATCTCATGTGCTGTTGTCGGGCTATCGGTTTCCTAGGAACTGATCTGCTTGACCCTCATACGTCGAATTCGACAGGAGAATTGAGCGAGAGTATATATATATATATATATGTGTGTGACTTGTTGATATATCTTTATGGACAGATATATAGATTCAAATAATTGTTTTTGTTATCTCGTCACTGATTTAGACCCGAGGAATTTATGTGGGTGGGTGTTGCCCGGCAGCTAGCTGATTTGTTAACACCCCGTGGGAAATATATTAAATCTTTCTTTGAAAAAAAAAAAAAAAACAAAAACAAAAAAAAGCAATAAAAGCTTTTCTAATTCACCTACACAAACCCACCGAGCATTTTGACACATTTTTCTTTAACTAGGAAATTAGCTTCTGACATTCTAGGCAGACGATATCTTTACCCAAGCAAATCCTTGCATCCCTAGAAGCTATGTGTTCACTGTGTAAGCGCCATTTCCCGCCAGTACAATATGGCTGCTAATATTAGCCCCAATATCTTGTTGTTGCTGCCTCTGATTATGTTGTTGTTATTGCTGTTTTTGTTGTATTTGTTGTTGTTTTTGTGCCCATCAATAATAATTTTTGTTTACAGTAAGATTCACCCTGTACAATTCCACTCGAGTTAGAGGCTTAGGTTAAAGCAGCCGGAGCGCAATGGTACACTCTGAAAGGTAGCCAGATTCTCCTCAAGTTAACAGAAGATCAATTTATGAATTTTTTTATATTTAAAAAACATTTATTTAAAATAAATAGCTACAGACGTCAAGCACATAGCTTTCATGTTTAAGTCAAGTCTTTGATATTTTAAACTGGATGCTAAATTCCTTAATCTTTAACAAGGAAGGGATAAACCTTTCCTCAAGGTATAACATATAAGGCCTATCATTCAAAAACTTACCAAGAGACATCAAGCAGAGTTTTCATTAAAGCATACTTAAATATACAATGTAATGTCTTAGAAATAAATTATTATTTCAGGAGACTTATTTATTATTTTCCTATTTTCCAATTTAATGACTAATATTTCCTTGTTATAATTGAAAGTGCTCCCAAGTGAGCCCTGAAGTAAAAAAAAAAAAAAAAAGATTGAGAAACACTACGTCAAGGGTTAATTTATACGAATAGGAGGAGAGATAACGTTTAACTCTAGACTTGATAGGTTACGATTGTAATGAGCGAGGAAACATCCTCTTGGGAGTCTGTTCCACAGATGCTGTTCGAGAGGAACTTACTTCTCGCCGATGGAATACGGTGGGAATGTTGGTGGTTTGCTACTATTTAAGTGACATGGTGAGTCCTTGTTGTGAAGCTTTGAACTGGCAGAACCAAGTTCGTCCGAGCACTTTCCACGATAATAGCAATAGAACAGTGAGAGACTCGCCACTAAACGGAGAATAAGAAAAAACATTCATAGGAACAATCTAAAGTCAAATTCCCCTCGGAAAACTCCACTGATACTGAAAAGACAGGTTGAAATTCGTTCGTGAACATAAGGATAACGAAGAATCGTATTGGGAAAGAGTATTATGAACAGACAAAACGAAAAATTGAGTTGTCTGAATGTAATTCTAGAAATCATGTATGGAGAAAAGATGGCGATGCCTTCCTTCAAACAAAAGAACACAGTTCCAACAATGAAATCTGATGGTGCCAGCATCATGGTTTGGGAATGTTTTTGCTGCAAAAGGTACGGGCAACATATCAGTAATAGATGGTAGAATGAATGACATAGCATATCAAAATATTTTGGAAGCAAATTTATTTCGGTTGAAAATCTTGAACTTTCCCCGAGTTGGATCTTTCAACAAGATAAGGATCATAAGCACACTGTAAACTTTACGTAGAACTGGCTTGCTAAAATAATGTAAATATCCTGAAATAGCCAAATCAATCAGCAGATTTAAACTCAATCGAGAATCTGTAGCGTTGTTTGAAAATTCAAATCCAATCGAGAGCTCCAACAAACATCCCGGGTCTGAAGACCATATGCAGTAGAAGAATGGGACAAAATACCAACTAAAATTTACAAATCATTAATTGAGAACTACAAGAAGAGGTTGGTTACTGTAGAAGTGAATAATGTCTCTTCTACAAAGTATTAAATGAAGATTTAGTATTTTTTTTCTTTCTATTGGACGAATACATTTCCACCCATTAAAATGGATTAATGGAATTTATTTCTATTAAATCAATTTTTTCTATGCACATTCAGTTATTATGGATCTATGTACAGTTACTTATGTGAAAACTATGTTCATTCATTAGTTTGAAATACAATAAGTTAAAACTTTGTATTTATACGCATATTTGCCCCCCCCCGCCCCCGTACGATTTTTGAATCAAGCCCGGGCAACGCCGGGCCATGCTGCTAGTCCTGTGTTAAAACACTTCCCATATATCTAAACTTCTGTACTGTTTTTTAATCGTCCCACACCAAACAAGACGACAATGCTACTAAGACGACGGGGAGTGAAAGAGAATGAGGAGGCTTTAGTCAGGAGAAATGTGGAAAAGAACAATGAAAGAAACGAATTTAGGAAGACAGATGATGGCATTTAAATTTTTGAAGATTGTAGGTGGTAGCCAATAAAAAATGGGAAGGGGGCTCTACAGCAGGAAAATGTGAATAAAGAAACTATCAGAATAAAACTGACGGTTGCATCTATCTCGTTCAACGGTAAGACAGTGGGACCTAATTGCCAATCTAGTAGCAGACTTAAGTTCGTGTAGGCGAGGCACTAAAAAAAAGAGCATATTAGAACAGTTGCCATGAAAATATTTGCAGAAAAGACAGAGGGAAGTCAAGACACGTCGGCGAGAAAGTGACTAAAGTCGAGATGCTATTTCAGGATCGATTATTTTACAAACCCTTCTTTGAATTTTGTCAAGAATCTCAAGATATATAGTAGGATCCTTAGACCAAATACAGCAATGCTCGGAAGAATGGTAGATTTATAAACATTCAGGATGGATTCTGACGACAAAATTGTCTGGCACGACACAGTGAGCCATCTTTCCTATGAGTAGACCTAGCAATATAGTTTCTTTATGTCTTTTATTGGACATTTTTCTATTTTTGTGGGGGTTAACTCTATTGTTGCGTGGTTTGGACGTTTTCCGTGAATATGTAATGGCTTCTGAAACATATCATCATACCTAGGACGGAATTAATTTGGCAGTTATAATTTTGAATTTTGAAGATTGTAGTTGGCTGGGGAACAAGACAACGGAAGGTAATTCGACAGGCGAGAAAGGAAATTATCAGAATATAACTGATGGTTGCATTTATCCAGTTCAACAGTAAAACAGTGAGACCTAATTGCCAATCCAGTAGCACGCTTAAGTTCGTGTAGGCGTGGCCCCCAATCAGATCAGCTCACCAAAACAATTGCCATGACAATAGTTGTAGAAAAGACAGAGGAAAGCCACGTCACGTCGGTGAGAAAGTGACTAAAGTCGAGATGCCAGGTCAGGATCGATTATATGACAGACTCTTCTTTGAATTTTGTCAAGAATCTCAAGATATATAGTAGGAGCCCTAGACCAAATATGGCAATGCTCGGACGAATGGTAGATTTATAAACATTCAGGATGGACTCTGACGAACAAAATTGTCTGTCACGACGCAGTGAGCCATCTTTCCTCTGTTCAAAAGATAGAGAGAAGCCACGTCACGTACGGACCGCGAATGATTTTTGTCCTTCGCGCCAACTTAACTGCAGTAAGGAATTTGCATTTTTTGTTGATTGTATTAGTCTAGATTCTGTTATTCCTGCAGTAAAATAAGGAAACTTGTTTAGATAATATAACATTAACTTCGTTGTTTTTTCTTTAAACGTCTAGGCCAAGGCATCCTTCTGGACAGAGCGGTCTGTGGACGAAACAATTTATTATTTGATATCATCGCCCTCCTCCGAAACACTCTGCATAGATGTCTGATCCGCTTTCTTTCCTGTTTTATAGCACCAACGGCCATACTTTTGCCATCAATGAAAATTCGTCTTAATCGTTACGTGACTAAATGAATAGAAATGACTGGCGACAGGACTGGGTTTAAAGATCAGTTATGATTTCAGTCTTTTTTCGTAATGACTAGAACTTGAGTTGACTTCATTACTTTGAATCGGTTTCAGTACGATTATGACGGTTAGGTTTGGTGTGGTTTGGTTTGGTGTGGTTTGGTTTGGTTGTTTAACGGCATATCAACTACTTATGGGTCATTTAATTCCTTAATTTTATTTTCTTGCCAGTTTTGTTAATTTTTTCCCAAGAATGTATTGCTGGTAATTTTTAATTAATTTTTTTTTACTATGAAAATGTATTGCTTAATTTTTAAATAATTTTTATTTTTTACTATCAAAATGTACTGGTAATTTTTAATTAATTTATTTTTTTACTATGAAAATGTATTGCTGGTAATTTTTAATTAACTTTTTTTTACTATGAAAATGTATTGCTGGTAATTTTTAATTAACTTTTTTTTTTACTATTGTATTGCTGGTAATGAAAATGTTTTTTTTCTATAAAATTTTTTAATTAACTTTTTTATTATGAAAATGTATTGCTGGTAATTTTTAATTAACTTTTTTTTTACTATGAAAATGTATTGCTGGTAATTTTTAATTAACTTTTTTTTATTATGAAAATATATTGCTGGTAATTTTTAATTAACTTTTTTTTACTATGAAAATGTATGGCTGGTAACTTTTAATTTAACTTTTTTTTATTATGAAAATATATTGCTGGTAATTTTTAATTACCTTTTTTTCCTATGAAAATGTATTGCTGGTAATTTTTAATTAATTTTTATTTTTTACTATGAAAATGTATTGCAGGTAATTTTTAATTAATTAATTTTTTTACTATGAAAATATACTACTGGTAATTCTTTTTAATGTAATTTTAGATTTTCATCTTTTAATCCTAGTTCCTTATTTGCTCAAAGCTGAGACCCTAACAGGTGCTACCACCCGGGGTCAGTATGGACCTGGGAACAACAGCAATTAAGAGGAGATTCCACCCTCCTCAAAATCTCCCTGTCAGAGCCTTTGCTGTCGGATGTACTTTATCATCATACCCAGGACGAAATCACGACGTTACTCGTTAAGATAAAAAGGAAAAAAACAATGCAGTCATTTAAAATGGAACCACTTATAGAAAATTACACATTCTAAATCGGCTTGAAGCACTCACATGAGAGGCCACCCAGAATTAGCTTTCCTGCTGTTTTCCGTTATTATTCGGGGTGGAATGAATCTGATTGTTAGGGTGGATCCCAGCACAACAACTGCTGTTCAAGCTAAAGACACCCCGCCCAAAGAAGACACACTGTCATGGAAGTAACTAACTTCTATTGCTTTGGTCGGGTACAGGAAGGAGTAGGTGAAGGATATATATATATATATATATATATATATATATATATATATATATATATAGGATAAGAGAGAGGGCAAAAAAAAAATAAGGTGAAAAGAGAGAGCGAGAAACGAAGATGAAAGCTTCATGACAGTAGAGAGCGAAATATATATATATATGCGTATATATATATACACGTATATATATATATATATATATATATATATATATATATAGGTAAGAGAGAGGCAAAATAGAGAATGAGGTGAAAAGAGGGCGAGAAACGAAGATGAAAATATATATACATATATATATATATATATATATATATATATATATATATATATATATATTTTTATTTAAAAAAATTTATAACATAAATATAAATAAAATCACTACAAAAAATAGCCATTTTGTTTCAACACTCTCAGTGTCTTATCAAGTGATGATGTTGAATGTAAAAAAAAACATTCAACATCATCACTTGATAAGACACTTGATAAGACACTTGATGGCTATTTTTGTAGTGATTTTATAACATATGTTATAAATTTTTTTAAATAAAGAATTATATCTGCTCTACTTTGTATTGAGCACTCTTTTAAGAATAGTATTTGTTGGTTATTGGAATCCATTCCGTATATACCAATCATATACTTGGGTATAAATATATATATATATATATATATATATATATATATGTGTGTGTGTGTGTGTGTGTGTTTTGGTTAAATAATTTAGACGTATTATGTCTATTTATTTTAGTTTTAATACTTTCAAGCGCAAGAATTAATTTTTGGTGGTTGTAAATATTGATTAAGAACGAATAAACAAATTTTCTTTCAAATAATTTTTTTATTTTCCCATGTACTTTCAATCCCATCTGAGACCATCTTCAGGGGTTGCATATCTATGGATGCATTATGCGTTTACACCGTAAATTCAAAAAGCCACACCATTATCAATTCCAAGATTATTCATGGTGCATCCATGGCATTTTACAGTAATAAAATTTTAATTTTAAATTCAATTTTTTGTCGATTTGAAATTCAGCGTTTTTAATTTGAAGTTGAACTATTTCTTTTCTAGTTAAACTTTTTTAATTTGAAGTTGGGCTTTTTTAATTTGAAGTTGAACTATTTCATTTCTAGTTGAGCTTTTTTAATTTGAAGGTAAAGGTGTGTAGAGGAAAAATAGCCAAATTTAATTCAAAGAAAATTAACCATTCTTCAGAATTACAATACAAGACCACACTAAACAAATGCTAAGAAAGTTGGTTCACTGTGTCGTGGTAGACATTTTTATCTCTCCAAAATCTGTAAAACATATCTATAAGTCTACCATTCATTCATACTTAGAACATTGCTGCCACAAATGGCCCGGTGACCTTGCTGTTTATTTAGAGATTCTTGATAAAAACCAGCAATATTATTCGTCCTGACATGGCGTCGCGGCTTCAGTCACTTTCTATAAATACTTCCATGCTAATTTTTCAGATAAGCTCTTCGCTTGCTCCCGAAATTAGATTAGTTTAGGTTTGTTTTGAATCTTTAGTTTCTTTTTTTCTAGTTAACTTAGCTAGGGTATGTATGCTCATTAATCCATTTTATTTCTGGCCTCATTTTTCTTTTGTTTAATTCTCCATCCCCTCCCTCGTTAGGTGGTCAGTGATGTCAGTTCACTGGTGGATATGAGGCGTCTTTCGTATCGTGTGTGTGTGTTTCGCATTTGTTGTTGTGTCTGAATGAATGCGTGTCAGTTTGAGTGCTTGGGATGAATGAATGTTTTATATTATATTACATTACATTATATTATATTATATTATAGTCCCGCATTGATTTCGTCCAGTTAACTGGTGTTTCTGGCACATTTAAAGATTGGATGGGTGTTATTACTAACATTATTGTGTTTAGTTTCTTGTAAATAGATTTGAATTCATATTGTAAATACTCATTAGGGTTAGTTTTTAGAATTGTTGTTTTATCCCCCCACCACAGACAATGAATTGTACATATGAGGTTCAGTTAGTACTTTCCTAGAGACAATGAGGTATTACGGTGGATGTAGTAAGAAAGGTAAATAAGAATGTGTTTTTTTGGTGTAAGGAATATTGTGGTATGTTTGGGTCAGTGTTTGTGGCTAGTTAAGTTTAAAGTTAAGACAGAACAATTCCCCATTTCGGCCTTGCGCGACATTTCTATACATAGCAGAATAAATATCGCTCTTCACTATGGTAACCAGACTTTATGAATTTAAGCTCAGTACTAGATTGGCAGCAAGGTCCCATCAGTTTACAGTTGAATTGACTAGATGTAACCGTAAGTTCTATGCTAAAAGTTTGTTTTCTCGTACTTCTCGATTGTGGAACTCTTTTCCGTTTTCTTGCTTCCCAGTCAAGGTTGATCTTCAAAAATTTAAATGCAATGTCAATCGTTATCTTTTGTCTTCTTAGTTTGTTTTTTTGTTGTTCTCTCTCCTTAATAATGTTTTTCTTTTTCTATATTCTTTCCCATTCAGTAACACCTTGCATCAAAGGCTTATGGATGCATCACATTGAAACACTGATTGCTGTACGATCACCAAAGTTAAGCAATATCAAGCCTGGTCAGTACCTAGATGGGTGACTACTTGGGAGTATCAGGTAATGTAAGTTTGGATGAGGAACAATATAAATGCTAACAGAACTCTCTTCTTGATTCATGCTTTCCAGCCAACTTTGATCTTCAAAAATTTAAATGCAATGTCAATCGTTATCTCCTGTCTTTCTGATTACTCTTCTGTAGTTCTCTCTTCTTAATAATGTTTCTGTTTTCTAATTCTTTCATACCCAGTAACCCCCTTGTGTCTTAGTGACTTTACTACCTTGCTTGGGGTGAATTCAATTAAAAAAAAATCTTGAGAGCATCAAATCGTTTTGATGAGATTATCTTCCGCCAGAATCCATATTCACTGATTTTAACACATATTTTCATTTAATCTGATTATTGTAATACGTTCTTCACGGCAAAAGCTACAAAGTATTTAATCCGGAAAATAAAATAATTCAACATAAAATAGTATCAAGTGAACTTTCCTCATTACCGACAATGCTAATAATGTTAGGGACAAATAAGTTTAAATTGTTATATTTGAATTGCTTTTATCTTCATTCACGATTTTATGGATACGTGGCCAAGTGGTTAAGAGGTTTGCTTTCAGGCCATGAGACCTGAGTTCAAATCTCAGTATGGTCGATTTGTGAAGAATCCTGGGGAGGCGATCCGAACGTGCGGCTCTTTTGAAAAGTGCTTGTAAAACTTGTGCCACAGTTGTTCATTTTGAGTAATAAATTATACTTACCACGGGTTGATTAACATTTCGTAGATGAAATTAAGTTAGAAGGAAATATTCAGAAGCCGTCGAAGGTTGTTTTAGCATCGTGACCGAGGATTTAGCCTTGTTCAAACTGATATTATAAAAGGAAATTGAACATAGAATAGTCTGAACTAGACGTAGAGATTGAACAGTAAAATTATAAGGAAAAAATAAAAATCGTTTACACCCTGTCACTCCAGTGGGTCTAACACTGACCTTATGGCGAAAGAAAGGAAACTAAATCGGTTTTTTCAATTAATTTGCCAAAAGGGTGTAGTTTGAGCAGTAAAATTATGAAACCTTGCATTGGTCTATGGATAAGTTTTCACAGATTTATTATAGGGTTAAGGAAATTGAACACAGAATAGGCTGAACTAGAGCAAGTTTGAACTGGAAAAGGATGTGACCTTGCCTTGGTGTATGGATCAGTTACAAAAAAAATTTGAGATAATGAAATTGAATTTAGAATATGCTGCACTAGAGGTTGCTTGAACTGTAAAATGATGAGACCTTGCTTTGGTGTATGGATCAGTTATAAAAAAATAGTATAGGAAATAAGGAAATTTAACATAGAATAAGTTCTGCTAGGGGCAGTTTGAGCTGTAAAATGATGAGACCTTGCATTGGTGTATGGATCAGTTATAAAAAAAATAATATAGGAAATTTAACATAGAATAAGTTCTGCTAGGGCCAGTTTGAACTGTAAAATGATGAGACCTTGCTTTGGTGTATGGATCAATTAGAAGGAAATTGAACATAAAATAGGCTGAATTAGTAGTTTGGACTCTAAAAATGTTGAGGACATGCCTTGGTGTATGGATCAGTTATAACAAATTTAGTATAGAAGATAATGAATATAGAATAGGCTGCACTGAGGGTAGATTGATCTATAAAATGATGAGAGCTTGTCTTGGTGTATGTATCAATTATAAAAAAAAATAGTATTGGAGGAAATTGAACTAGGCATACGTGGCAATAGTATTAGTTTGCTATAAAACCAAAATACTTACCTGAAAACTCGATTCATATACTTGAATAGCCTCTTTCATATGGATGTCAACTCGTTCGGAAATATATAAACTGCCAGCTATATATATATATATATATATATATATATATATATATATATATATATTTTGAACAATAAGAAAATAAAAAAATTAAAATCTTTAGACACACTGGGTTGTAGATTAATATTATTTCGTTTTTTTTTTTAATTATTATTCCATTTAGATTCCTCGACTAGTTTCGATCGAAATGGCCATCATCGGGAGGAGAAATATTTCTGCTTGCTGGTAGCACTAAACTACAGAAATGAATGTCTTGATGGAGAAAATGAACTTTTGTCTGTAGTTTTCATTTGTTTTTTTATTTTTTATCTTTTTAACATTAATCTTTTAACAATCCTTGTGTTGGTCAAACAGTCTCTTTTAAGTTGTTATTTGAGATAAGAGCTGGATAGATACATGCTGCTCTGAATTCTCTGGTCAGTTTGACAGTTTTATTGGACCTGGTGAGGGGATGTGTCTCTGTTTAGTGTTTGTGTGTGTGTGTTATTTGGTTCTTAGGGAGTAAGTGAGTATGATATGTGTAAGCGTGTGTATTGCTGTAGGTGTGTGTTATCATTTGGCTCATTAGCGAGTGAGTGAGTATGATGTGTGTAAGTGTGTATATTCGTGGGGGTGAGTGTATAAGTGTGAGGCCTCCACACTTCCGTAAGCATGTCTGTCTTGTGTGGGTGAGAAATGTGGGTAGGTTTTGATTTGTTGAGTTATATATTGTGTTACTATCTATATATTGTTAAATTTATGATTTAGCCCGGCTGGGTATTTTGTTTTTAGACGTTGTATCCACTTATTTTCATGGGACTCTAAAATCTTTCTAATGTTATCTGCTCTGAACTTTTATATATATATATATATATATATATATATATATATATATATATAAAGCTTTCAACAATCAATTGCTAAAAGTAACTTTGAGTAAGTGAAGCGTGTGGGTTTCGGCAAACGCCATCCTTCTCCGAACCTTGTGGACTGGTGCTACAGAGTCACAAACAAAGAACTGTGCCAAATAACAGAAACCACTTCACCTGAGGACTTTCAACAGCGGAAATATGTAAAATGGCTATCACATGCAACACGAAGAGATAATAATGACATAACCAAGATTCTGACGTTCCCTACTACTTCAAATTTTATTTATTTAATCAGTCGGTTTCGATCCCGGCCTGAGGCAATCAGATATATATATATATATATATATATATATATATATATATATATATATATATATATATCCTGAAAAAATAATTTCGGTTGGGCTCTTCGAGAAGAACAGTGAAATTGTAAACAGTGACTATTACTGCTGCTGATGCAAGACTCTTCGTTAAGACGAATCGAGTTCTCTGATCACTGTTGTATTTGTCTAAAAATAAATATGTCTAAATTAACCTTCGTTCCTGCTGTGCGCCATTGGCATAGTGGTAAAATCTCAGACTGATACTAAATCCCGTCCTCAGGCAATCGGATATCTAGCTACACTGATGAGCTGCAAAACAGTCTATCTATGGATGGCAATATATATATATATATATATATATATATATATACATATATATATATATATATATATATAAAATATACATATAAAATATACATATACATATATTCATACATACATATATATATTTATATATATATAATATACATATAAAATATACAAAATATACATATATTTAAATAATTGTCAAATTTTCAGAATAAATATATATATATATATAACAATTTATTCGAAAAATATTATAAATATGTTATAAAATCACTACAAAAATAGCTATTTTATTTCACAAAAGTATTGAATAAAGCACTGGCTATTTTTTTTGTAAGAATAGTGATTTTAAATTTTTGCTCTGCATTGAATTTTATATATATATATATATATATATATTGTTTATATATATATAGGCTGTTATTTTATAGATATAATATATATATTTAAATCTTTCTAGCTATCTGTTCATATCTATAGGGAGATAGGATAGATAGATAGATAGATAGATAGATAGATAGATAGA
>CAHIKZ030000424.1:1345000-1372500 GCA_903632075.3 Acanthosepion pharaonis | reverse complement strand
AACCACTTCGTAATTACTGTTGTTCCCAGGTACACACTGACCGGGGGTGGTAGCACTTTTTAGGGTTCTGGCTATGGGTAAATAGTGAGCCAAGCAAAAACACTATAAAAGTATAAAAATACATTATGATAGTAAAAGTAATATAATTTTATATAAAAATGTCGACAATACATAATCAGCAATAGATTTTATATGTAATTGAAACTATAAAAATTGTTTAAAATATTTAGATTTCGGTATTAAATAACGCATAGAAATAAGTTGATATGCCGCTAAAAAAACAAAAACACCCAAAAAGCAACATGGTATTAATCCATATAATATACTACAATATCTGAAATCAAACTGTATTCCAAAATATAACTAAAAAAGAAACAACCCAAAAACACAGTCACCGCCTCTAGTAATTATGTCCATAGTAGCGCCTGTTAGGATCCCAGATATCGTCAAATAGTGAAACCGCCCCACCCCAAAAAAAACATCATGTAGTATTTTTCCTGGGTTATATTTTAACAAAAGACAATAAAGAAATAAATACAAGAAATGAAAAAGAATGTATCAATGAAAAGAAGAATATAACTTTCATAAATCCCTGATAAAAAAAATTCTTCATTAAATCTGTAAGATGATACAATATTTTCGCTATGATGGTAATTATAGCTTGGGTGAGTTTTCATTTTAATTTTCTATTGCGGTGTGTCCAATAAAATAATACACACACACGCACACACGCACACACACACACACACACACACACACACACACATATATATATATATATATATATATATATATATATATATATATATATATATATATATAATGAGATATAAATACAAACAAATAGAAAAGACCAACGCCAAGACTTACACGCCAATTCTGACCTTGTATCGTATTGAATGGTTTTGTCATTGAATGTCAGGTTACAAAAGTCACAAAAGACCAGCGCCTTCCTTTCCTGGATATGACGATAAACTACATCCAGCAGCAAGGCGTCTGACCAGGAAGTCTTGAGAAGCGTGGAACGACCTCTTAATTGCTTTTGTTCTCAGGCCCACCCTGACCCGGGGTGGTAGCGCCTGTTAGGGTCCAAGTTATTGGCAAATAGTGAACGCCCAAACATCATGAAAGTGTTAAAATACATTTTTATAGTAAAAAATACCAACAATACATTATTATATAAAAAATAGTAACAATACATTATTATATGAAAAATACCAACAATACATTATTATATAAAAAAATAGCAACAATACATTATTATATAAAAAATACCAACAATACATTATTATATAAAATACCAACAATACATTATTATATAAAAAATAGTAACAATACATTATTATATGAAAATACCAACAATACATTATTATATAAAAATACCAACAATACATTATTATATAAAAAATAGCAACAATACATTATTATATAAAAAATACCAACAATACATTATTATATAAAAATACCAACAATACATTATTATATAAAAAATAGTAACAATACATTATTATATAAAAAATACCAACAATACTTTTTTAAAGCAGAATTTCCTACAATAAATTTTATAGAAAAATGGCCCAGAATACATTTTATCTGTAATTGAAGCCAAAAAACTGTGTTCAATAACCCATAGAGGTGTTGATATGCCGCTAAACAAAATCAGCCAACCAACCAACATAAAAGAACTCTTTCATAACATTAATTCATATAATATCCTACAATTTCTTAAAGAAATCAAACTGTATTCCAAAATATAATTTCAACAAAACTACAGCATAAAACACACATATAACCGCCTCTAATAATTATGCCGGCACAAACATTTATATGCACAAAAGCAGAGTATCATCTACCATGTATTCAATTGTGAAAGCAGAATAACATAGTATATTTTTTATTACTTCGAAGCTCCCAAGAAAATTAAATTTCGGCATTAAATGACCCATAAGGTGTTGATATGCCGTTACACAAAGCAACAAAACACTCTAACTCACTACGCTCTGCTTATAAGTAGACAATTACAGCGTGCCTTTTCATTTGCTGAGTAAGCTTCATGTTTGTCATCAGCTGTCTAAAAAGAAATAATTATCAAAACAAGTTAGAAAAAAAAAAGTTAGCACTATTAAAAGACGTATTCTGTAAGAACTGAGTAACCCTGAGTATATGCAGGATACGTACTCAGATTTTAATCTACAAATCATTTTATATACATCATGTCAGTCTGTTAATTTCCCAACGGGATCCTAACTTTAGTATACTAAAAAATTGTTGTGTGGCAGTGGTAAAAAAAAATTAATTGCTTTAAAATGTGTGGAAGATATTTACGAATAGTAGGAACTAGCTTAAAAGTCGTTTTATCGCGCGGCATTTAAGCTAGCTCCCGTGGAGAGTTCTTGATTGAGTCTTCACCACAAGAGGTAAGGTGCAATAGGCAACAATAAACTACAGAGGAACTCAAAATTGATTGCTGCATTTTAGTAGGTTATATTTAAAAAGTTCAACGGTAATTTTTCTGCCACCATTTTCTTTGTGACTGCTCGGTCTCATATTGTTTGCTGACCTGAGATGGAACGAATACATTGAGTCAATAGCTTCATTCACCGCAAGGAAATTCGGCTCCCTGTGCCGCGCCAGGAATTTTTTCTCGTCGGAGTCGATCCTTCAAATCCACAAATCAACCATTCGCCCTTGCATGGAGTATTGCTGCCAAATATGGTCTGGTACCCCTTCTGTTTGTCTCAAGGTTCTTGATAAGATCCAGAGGCGGATATGCAATGTAATTGGCCCTGATCTGGCATCTCGTTTGCAGTCGTTCTCTCAAAGACGTGCCGTCGCCTCCCTCTGTGTTTTTTATAATTACTTTCACGGTAACTGCTCCGATGAGCTGCTTTCGCTGGTTCCCAGACTTCATGAATTTAAGCGTTCTATCAGGCTGGCATCTCGGTCACACCCTTCACTGTCGAAACTGTTAAATGTAGCCGTCTCTTCTACTCCAATAGCTTCATGTCTCGCACCTCTCGGCTGTGGAACTCCCTCTCCATTTCTTGTTTTTCTGATAACTATAATCTCCAACTATTTAAATGTAACGTCAATCGACAGCTCCAGATGCCCTGATCTATCCCCTATCCTCCTCTTCATCCTTTCCTCTATCACTCTTATTTGTACTCGCTCCAACTCTCTGTAACCCCTTGCGTGCTAGTGGCTTCCCGCCTTGCTTGGGGTGGAATGCTTAAAAAAAGAAAGAAATTAATTTCAAGAGAATTTGAAGTACGTAGGTCTTTATTTTCCGTACGAACGATTATTTTATTTCATGGGTGACTTTTGCTGGATTTCGCATTTAATTTGGATTATTCCAAAATTTATTTCCAAGTTATAAAAATTATTTATCGTACAAAAAAAAAAAAAATCCGTCGCAAAAAAATCACGTAAAAAAATCGCCGAAAGCAATCGCAGTAATAAAAACGTGAGAATCTAAAATTTCAGGATTGCGGGTTCGAATCCGGCTCCAAATATTTTTAATTTGCTCACGGAGTCAGCCTGATTCCAAAATGGTATATTGAACTACAGCCTCTTGGAGTGAAGTTGAAAACACGGACAATTTTATTTTGAAAAACTGTAATTTGAAAAAAATATTTTTTCATTTGAACATGAGCTATTGAAAATTAGAGAGTTGCGTCCCTTTAATTTTTTATTTATCAGTAGAAGCCAAGATGGCGGAATCCAAAAACAATGGCAGTAATCAACACTTGAGAATCCAAATTTTCAGGATTGCGGATTCGGCCCGGAATGATTTTAATTTGTCGGCATGATTTCAAAATGGTATATATTGGGCCATGGTTTAAGCGCATTACCATATTGTTAGCAAGGTCTTATTAATTTACAGTTAAAATGGTTAGATTTAACCGTAAGTTCTATGCTAATAGTTTCTTCTATCGCCCTTTATTACCTCTGGAATTCTCCCTTGGCTTCTTGCTTTCCAGTTAAATTTGATTTTAAAAAATATATACTGTCTATTGTTCTCTACTGTCTTCTTGATTCTTGCTTTTTTTAATGAGAGGGAGAATGAGAGTGAGAGAATGAGAGAGGGAGAGAATGAGAAAGGGAGAGAATGAGAGAGGGAGAATGAGAGAGGGAGAATGAGAGAGGGAGAATGAGATAACAGATAATTCAGATTCTTGCTTTTTTTAATGTTCTCTCTCCTTAATAATGTTTTTTTGTTTTCATATTCTCAGTAACCCATTGCATCTTAGTGGCTTTATTTCCTTCCTCGAGGTTAAATGAATAAAAAAAGAAGACACATGTATGAATCGCGTTACCGTAGCACGTTGCTGAAAAAAAAAACTTCCTGCGTTTGTATTTAATTGATTCGATTTAAAAATAAAATGGAAGGACACGTAAAAATAACCTGCTTTTTGATTTTCTTCACTTCGCTTGTACACACCTGAAGATGACGTATGCCAGTCGACTGGCTTACGGCCACATCGCGTTGAAACACGTACGAAGTTAAGCAACGTCGAGCATGGTCAGTACCTAAATTGGTGACAGCTTTGCCATACTAGGTGCTGTAAGCTTGGGTGCGTGTGTGTGGTGTCATGGATAATGGCACTGAATTGTTAATCGCGGAGCCGAGTTCCAATTCCCGTGGGGTTCGTTATATTCACTTACACGCAAATACCCTTGGGAAATGTACGAACTGAACCCTTCTCCCCCCCAGCTATGGGTTAATTACCAAGACTTGTATCACTAAACCTTTATTTTCTCCCTAACAAAAATTTCTTACACTCTAAAAATATTTACTGACTTTAAATAACCTGCAAAGTGTTGATAAGCCGTAAAAAAACGAAACATTCAATCAATAAATAAATTATTCTCGTCAAAAGATTGGACACGGCTTTGATTTTGGACATTTTGTGCATCCGTAGTAGCCAAGGTTACAGAAGATTATACACAATTTAGAAAAGAAGATGGTTGAATTTAAACGAATACTAGAACCACACGTGACCCGTGAGGTCAACCTTGTGTTTACTGTTTACATTTAGTTTTGTGAAGAGTTTATGGAAGTAGAGATATTTTAAAAATACATTTATTTGCAGTTAGTTTAGGAAACATATAATACATTTTATTAAATTTTATATTTATTTACAAAACATTTTTAAATACAATATTTTTGCTCGTATTTTTAAAATATTTAAAATTTTGTTTGTTTAAATAAGCACGCACGCAAGGTGAAAAGAGAGAGAGGTGAGTGGAAAGAGAGAACGTAGTTTTTAATAAATATACATCTTTCTTTTCCCCACTCTCTATATATGATCACAAGCAACGTTCACAGACTTTTATAGTAATAAAGATATAATGTCTATAGTTTTCTCTAAACATATTTAAAATAACGGCTGCTTAAATACACTATTTTGTATGTAAATTTATGGTTAGTAAGTATAACTATCGCGGTTTTCAACACTAAGAGTTCCCCGCTATAGGTTAAATAGTAAGACTGGTATCTGGAGAAATAATGATGATTCTCAAAACATGTTATTATCATATTCATACGCAAAAAAAGCAAAAAATCTTACAAAAAATGTTTCGGCTTTAAAATGTGTTTGGCTTGATAAGCCTTAAGAAAATCAGGCAATAAAGTAATCAACATACAATATTAAAGAACATTTGATGGATAAGATGGGATGGGATGCTGAGTATGGGATAACAAGGATGGGATGATGAGAATGGGATAATAAGTATGGGATGCTGTGTATGAGATAATACACATAGGATGCTGAGTATGGGATAATAAAGATGGGGCGCTGCGTATGGGATAATAAGGATGGGATGCTGATGATGTCATAATAAGGGTTGGAAGCTGAGTATGGGATAATAAAGACGGGATCCTGAGTATGGGATAACAAGGATGAGATGATAGTGATGGGATAATAAGGATGGGATGCTGAGTATGGGATAATAGTGATAGGATGCTGAGTATAGGATAATAAAGACGGGATCCTGAGTATGGAATAACAAGGATAGGATGTTGGGTATGGGATAATACAGATGGGATGCTGAGTATGGGATAATAAGGATGGGATGCAGAGGGTGGGATAATAAACTTAGGATGCTGAGGTTGGGATAATAAAGATGGGATGCTGAGTATGGGATAATAAAGATGGGGCACTGCGTATGGGATAATAAGGATGGGATGCTGATGATGTCATAATAAGGGTTGGAAGCTGAGTATGGGATAATAAAGACGGGATCCTGAGTATGGGATAACAAGGATGAGATGATAGTGATGGGATAATAAGGATGGGATGCTGAGTATGGGATAATAGTGATAGGATGCTGAGTATAGGATAATAAAGACGGGATCCTGAGTATGGAATAACAAGGATAGGATGTTGGGTATGGGATAATACAGATGGGATGCTGAGTATGGGATAATAAGGATGGGATGCAGAGGGTGGGATAATAAACTTAGGATGCTGAGTATGGGATAATAAGGATGGGATGCAGAGGGTGGGATAATAAACTTAGGATGCTGAGTATGGGATAATAAAGACGGGATCCTGAGTATGGGATAACAAGGATGAGATGATAGTGATGGGATAATAAGGATGAGATGCTGAGTATGGGATAATAGTGATAGGATGCTGAGTATGGGATAACAAGGATAGGATGTTGGGTATGGGATAATAAAGATGGGATGCTGAGTATGGGATAATAAGGATGGGATGCAGAGGGTGGGATAATAAACTTAGGATGCTGAGGTTGGGATAATAAAGATGGGATGCTGAGTATAGGATAATAAAGATTGGATGCTGAATGATGTGATAATAAGGATGGGATGCTGAGTATGGGATAATAAAGATAGGATGCTGAGGATTGAATAATAAAGATAGGATGCTGAGATTTTTTCAAAATAAATGCTCATATTTGTCCGAATTTCTGGGATGAGGAGTTATCATTATTTCCACTATTCACAATAAGGATGGGATGCTGTTCTCATTGGTTGTTGAGTATGGGGATCCACAACCTGTTTCGATAACAAGGATGAGATGATAGTCCTGGGATATATCGATTTGGGCAAACGTCAGGGGAATTCTGAACTGAACACTTTATTTAATCAACGGGCGTAGACGTTCTCCGGTCCAACTATCCATGTTTAGAGGCCAAGATTTACCTCGACATGAACAGTGGAACGAGAACAGTCTACCCCCGTACATTAAATAAAGGATTGCTGATGACCTGTCATAATAAGGGTTGAAGTATGGGATAATAAAAGGTTACCCATGAGATGATAGATAATACATGGGAGGAAGGGATAATAGGATAGGATGCGAAACATTAAAGATAATCCTGAAAACAAATAGATGAGGATAACAGATGGGATGCTGAATAATAAATGGGATGCAGAGGGTGGGATAATAAACTTAGGATGCTGAAGTTTGGATGGGATTTGGGGATAATAAAATTTGCTGGGATAATAAAGATTGATCCTGAGTCAAACAAGGATGAGATGATAGTGATGGGATAATAACGATGAGATGCTGGTATGGGATAATAGTGATCCCCACAAGGATAGGATGTTGGGTATGGGATAATAAAGATGGGATGCTGGTGTGGGATAATAAGGATGGGATGCAGAGGGTCATAATAAACTTAGGATGCTGAGGTTGGGATAATAAAGATGGGATGCTGAGTATGGGATAATAAAGATCACTTTTAATCTATCTATGCTATTGATGTCACAATAAGGGTTGAAGCTGATCTATGGATCTAAAGACGGGATCCTGGGTATATAACAATCTATCTGATGGGATAATAAGGATGGGATCTATCAGTCTCTTCATGATAGGATCATCTATTAATCGGGATCCTATCTGGATCAAGGATATCTTGGGTATCTATCGGATATGCTGGTCTATAATATGGGATGCTCAGGGTCTCTTCATGTCCATAATCTATCTATCTATAATATCTATTAATCTATCTATCTATCTATCTCCTGAGGGATGTTGGGTATAACTTGATAGTGATGGGATATCTATCTATCTATCTATCTATCTCATCCTATCTATCTATCTATCTGGGATCTATCTCAGTATCTTAGGATCATGATAATAAGGATGGATGCAGAGGGATAATCCATCTATCTATCTATCTATCTTATTCGGCCTTTTTCTGCCTATTTATCTCTACATTTAGTATGGATAACATTGAGTATGCTTGTGGGATAATAAAGTGGATGCTGGGGGAAATAAGTGGGAGCGTGTAAAAAAACTTAGGATGCTGAGTGATAATAAAGATGGGGATGCTTCAGTTCTCCTCCTCAACAATTAAATAATGGTTTAGTGTTGGGAAAGAGGGGAAAGTTATCCAAGTGCTGCCAATTGTCTCAGCCCTTTGTCACGCATAGCGAAAACAACTTTCGGGTCGGTGTAAAGGCAGGGGCAATGGCTGGGAATTCTAAATGAGCCCCGGTCATCCACCACTACCCAACATATTATATTATATATATATATATATATATATATATATATATATATATATATATAATAAAAGTTTATGCTTTCTTAGTATTTCTTTCATCATCTTTTTTCTTTCAGTTGGATATATCATTTTTTCTCTCCTCTTCGAATTCATATCCGTTTGTTTTGTTGTTTCATAAAATTACTTTTATTTTTCACTCACTCTTGCAATTTTTGAACTTTTTCTTCGCACTCACTCCCTCGACATTTTTTTCTTATATATATATATATATATATATATATATATATATATATATAATTTTAGGAGTATTATGGATGAATTTAAGTACATTATATATGTGAAATTACGTGTATATATATATATATATATATATATATATATGTATATATATAGGTTGTCCTCAAATATTCGCTAAAATGGTCCAAAACATTTTGATTTTTATATATAAATATTTTTTTATAACTTTTTTAAAAAGTTTATAAATTTTTAGTTTTCTTTTCTGTTTTTTCAGTTGATAACATTTTTCGTCCTCCAGAAATTTCTTTTGTTGTTTCATAAAATTTTATTTTTCCTTTTTGCTTTTTTCTCGCACTCCCTCGAATTTTTTTCTTAATTTATATATATATATATATATATATATATAATTTTAGGAGTGCGTAATTTTTTATATATATATATATATATATATATATATATATATATATGTATATATATATAGGTACCTCAAATATTCGCTAAAATGGTCCAAAACATTTTGATTTTTCGACGTAAAATTTTTTTTTTAACTTTTTTAAAATCTGCTAAATTTTGGTTAACTATTCTGTTTTTCATAGCTACAACACGTGACCAGAAATTTCTACAGGAAATTTGAACCCTCTTTGCTGTGAAAATCATTAATTTGGAAATTTTTCTTATATATATATATATATATATATATATATATATATATATATATATATATAATTTGGTAATTCATTTGATAATTCCAAAGAGGATATAGATCCAGAGAGCTCAATGTATTAACAGAGCAAATAATAATTATGAAACCAGAGAAGTTAAAATTTTATGGTAATATTTTATTTCATTAAAACCTATACTTCGGTTCTAACTCATCAGACCAAATATTTTCACAAAATTAAAAAAAAAATATTACCATGAACTTTTAAAGTCTCTACTTTCATAATTATATATATATATATATATATATATATATATATATATAAAAGTGAACATAGAAATAGAAATGCGACAGTCTGTTTTTCATGTTAGATTCAATCGTCAGGCCTGACGATTGAATCTAGCATAAAACAGACTGTCGCCTCTAAGTGTTGACTTCTATGTTCACTTTATATTTACACACGCTCTATCGCTGATATTGAGCACTTTATCCCATAAATATAGCACATCTTAAGACTATTATTTTTCTTATATATATATATATATATATATATATATATATATATAGACATAATATTTTGCTAATATACATATATAAATTTTTCGCTAAAATTGAGCATACATAATGAAAAAAAAATATCCAAAATATGTTAATTTTTCGATGTAAAAATTTCTTAAAAACTTTTTAGAATCTGGAAAATTTTGGTTAAAATTCTTGTTTTTCATAGTTGCAGCACGTGACCATTAATTTCTACGGAAAGTGTGAACCTCTTTTTGCAGTGAAAAACATTGATATGAGAATTCTTCCAAAAATCAGGTAACTTTCACATTTAAATCAAACTTTCAGGACTTAATCACGAATGAAAGAAATTATTTTTTAAATGTTTCTTCTTAAGAAAATTATGGACTTTTTTTTCCCCTCTATTTACTTCTATAAAATTTAGAGAAATTCTTGGTGCTTAATATTTATATTAGTTATAATTATATATTATATTATAAGTTATATTCTCGGGGAATTTAAATAATCTGAATCGTAAATTGAAAAAAAAATTGGAATAAAACTCATTATTAGAAACTTTTCAATTGCATTTATGAATAAAAAAGATCATGAACACTGGTTTTACGAGAAAAAATTCGATAAATAATGAAGTTTTAGAGGTAATTTTTTCATATCTCTCAAATTTAATTAGAATAATTTGTAAACTTTTAAAAGCTTCAAGAAAGACTTTTCATTATTGAAAATGCATTTTACCCCTTTTTTGAGGGTTAACGCGCGTCTGAAGTTATTATGAAAAGTCCATCGCATAGACTTCAATATCTTGAAATTTATATAAACAATTTTTGTCAAGTTTTAAACAGCAAAACAAAGCCCGAGTACAATTATTAGGTATATATATATATATATATATATATATATGTTATGAAATAAACAAAGTCCGACAATTATTTAAAGGCATTTTTATGTTTATACGTTCTTTATATAGAGACAAATATTTAAATATTTGTGTATATATAAAGAATGTATAAACATAAAAATGTCTTAATATATATATATATAAAGAGAGAGACATAAAAGTATTAGGATAACGCAATAATCCGGAAATATACGAACTTGCTCCCCATAATTCAGCATTAACCACGACAAAACAATCATTACACTCTTTATACTAATACAGAAATTTAAAAGATTTCAGAATTGATAAATTATACAAATTAAAAATAAAAATGAAAACAATTCATGTAAAAATTCATATTCACCAAAAAAGTTTCTTTTAAGACAATAGTCTCTATAATATATTTTATTTTTATTCTTATTAATGAAAGCAATTAAAAGCTTTTCTAATTAAATAATGCATTAATTTTTTTGTATTTTTTATTTTAGGATTCAGAGTTGATTTTCGGTAACTGGGGTTCCGGTTTGACGAAAAAAACAGAAGTGAAATTAAATTCTCGAAGGAGTTCTGCAAATAACCAATTTATAAACATTTAAAAGCTTCAAGAAAGACTTTTCATGAAGCGTTAAAAAATTTATTTTCATTAAGCGTTACAAAATTTATTTTCTTGAAATTTCATAAAATGAAATAAGTGGTAGGTAACAACAAAAAAGACACTAAAATGTCCTATACTAATCTATACTAATCTGTACTAATCTATACTAATCTATACTAATCTGTACTAATCTATACTAATCTATACTAATCTTTGGTAGCGCCGTTGAAGCAAGGAAAACAAATTAACCAAAATTTCAAACGTTCTAAAAAAGAAGTAATTATTTAAAAATCTAAAAATCATTTGGTCTTTCCTTTTAATAATAACAGATTTTGACGATAAAACTTTTTTTGTTTGTGATACCATTTTCATGATGGTATGCTCATTTTTTAGCAAATCTGCAGTGGTATATATATATATATATATATATATATATATATATATATATATATATATATATATATATATATATATATATATATATATATATATATATATATATATAAGAAATGGACAAAGTCCGACAATTTATTTATTAAAACTTCAATCCATTGAAGTTTATAAGCAGTAAATTCGACCATGCCTACTGAACGCTCCTTTGTGGCCGGTCGATAAGGCACGTCAGCGTAAATGACGGTTCCGTATAGGATGCAGGTTCGAATCCTGTCAAAGGACGAATATTTTCTATGAAAATTTCTCGGACAAAGGCCGGTAAATGTAATTTAATACTGTTTATTATAAACAGAGCATTTACTTAAATACTTGTATCTATAAAAAGAACGTTAAACATAAAAATGTCTTTAATATATGTATGTATGTGTGGTTGAGCGGTCGGCATTTTGCCGGACTAGACAGTGGTTTCCCATACTAAATTAGACGCAGTTTCGAACCCTGACAGAGAGCACATTCCCTTTATTAATTTTCTCGAATGCGTAGGTCGGTAAACGTGATTCCCACTGTTTAAAAAACAGGGCGTGTGCATATATATATATATATATATATATATATATATATTATCTCATTCTCGCCCTGTCTCTCAATTATCTGTTTCTCTCCCCCCCTCCCTCACTATCCTTCCTCTCTCTCTCTCTCTCTCTCTATATATATATATATATATATATATATATGTGTGTGTGTGTGTGTGTGTCTGTATTTCTCTTTTTCTGTAGTCTCGTTCCCAATTTCTTGCCTTCTCTCTCGACTTAACAAAGACCAACTTCAAAGGACGTGAATGATATACCCCCAACGGTGAACAAGCAAGCAAGATGCAAGAATCAGTGGGAAAGAAATAAAATAAAAAAGAATGTGAAAAAAAAAAGAAGAAAAATAAGATAAAATAAAGGCCGAGTGACAGAAACGAAACGGATTCGCCATGACGGCTGCAATCGTTTGCCTTGAAACAAAAAAGGCCAAACGCTCGACAGGTGAACTCAAGTTCAGTCTATCCCAGCCAGCTATCTCTCCCGATTTCCGCCATTTTGACACGCTCTGCATTCTTTGGCTCAGTAAGTGCCACATTTTCTGCTTTTTGGCTCGCTTGCACTTTGGATTCCGCAAAAAATATAAAAATAAGAGACGAAATAAAAAATCTTATCACGATTCAGTCGACCATATCGGTTCCATCCGCTCGATTCGACAGCTTTGTTTATTTCTTTCTTTTCCCGCGTTTTAAAGTAGCTTACACTTTTTCTCAAAGCAGAATTTCGCCAAACGCGAACTAAATGGAGGAAAAATATAAATCTCTCTATCAAACTGCCTACCATTTTTTTTCACCAGCATCTTCGTGGTTCACCCCTCTCCCATCCCTCTTTCTGCCCGTCTGCCTGTCTGGGACTCAATTTATCCTATCTTACCTCCGAAGGGATGCTGAGATGTTCGCGGTCCGACTAACTCCCTCAGATCTGGTCAAGTCAACAAACAGGAGAACTTTTTTTGAAACCCCGTTTGGTTGGACCGAGAAACTTTCAGCACCCTACATGCAACTATCTGTCTGTTGAGCTATTAAATAATGTTCCTATCTATCTATCTATCTATCTATCTATCTATCTATCTATCTATCTATCTCAGGCTGTTCATATCTATCTATCTATCTATCTATCTATCTATCTATCTATCTCAGTCTGTTCATATCTATCTATCTATCTATCTATCTATCTATCTATCTATCTCAGTCTGTTCATATCTATCTATCTATCTATCTATCTATCTATCTATCTATCTATCTATCTATCTATCTATCTCAGTCTGTTCATATCTATATCTATCTATCTATCTATCTATCTATCTATCTATCTATCTATCTATCTCAGTCTGTTCATATCTATCTATCTATCTATCTATCTATCTATGTATACATTCTCACCCCATCTCTCTCTCACACATGTCTCTCTATCTATCATGGTCTGCTCAAATGTTTCTATCTCAAACTGTTTCTATATTAGTTTGTTTATATCTACCCCTTCTCTCTCTCGATATATATATATATATATATATATATATATATATATATATATATATTAAGAGAGAGAGAGAGAGTATTTGTTGTTTATTGAATTTATTCCGTATACACCAATCCTATACTTGGATTTGGAATTATCTCATGCTGTTACACGATTTGGACAATTATGCTGTTACACGATTTGGACAATTTTGCTGTTACACGATTTGGACAATTATGCTGTTACACGATTTGGACAATTTTGCTGTTACACACGGTATATATATATATATATATATATATATATATATATATCCAAATCCAAGTATAGGATTGGTGTATACGGAATAAATTCAATAAACAACAAATACTATTCTTAAAAGAGTGTTCGATATAGAGTAGAGCAAATACAATTATTTATTCGAAAATTATAACATAAATATGTTGTAAAATTACTACAAAAATAGCCATTTTGTTTCAACACTTCTGGTGTCTTATCAAGTGAGGGTGTTGAATATATATATATATATATATATATATATAGTTTATTTATATGTACCTCTCTCTCTCTCTCTCTCTCTCCTCTCTATCTCTATATATATATATATATATATATATATATATATATATATATATATATCGAGAGAGAGAAGGGTAGATATAAACAAACTAATATAGAAACAGTTTGAGATAGAAACATTTGAGCAGACCATGATAGATAGAGAGACATGTGTGAGAGAGATGGGGTGAGAATGTATACATAGATAGATAGATAGATAGATAGATAGATAGATAGATATGAACAGGTCATATTATATTTTTCAGGATTTTACGCTTGTATTTTTTGTTGTCAGTTACTTTAACAACACATGCATTTATATAGGGGGAGTAACAGCAAAATTGTCCAAATCGTAATTATCTATTTGTTAGATTAACTTCTGAACCATTGTATCTTAGAAATGATTAAATATATCTTACTGGAATTCGCCGATGTTTTTATAACACTACAGGGATCTACTTTGAGCAATAGGGATGTATAATTACTCTCCAAGCTTAAAAGAAGAATCGTGATGAACTCGATCATAAACGAAAATGACATGTTCATCATTAATTAATTATAGCTAAGGATTGGAAACTTATGAAGGATTGAAATAAAGTTCAAAGACATATGTATATTATTCCGGGATAATTTTCCAACTTATTCAAGGTGATCTTAGCCCACTCTAACCTTCTAACTTTCTCTCCTAGCGTAGCAAGGTGCCCGAGACGTTTCATATACGGTTTCATTTTCAAGTCTTTTTTCACTGCTTTTTGGACTGTCATAGGTGAAACTCCTCTCTCACGTGCCAAACGTCTTATGGATTGACCTCTTTAGCTTACTTGAAACGATGAACCCTCTTCCTTTTGTGACCTCCTGATCCAGTTTTACTTTCTACAGCTCCTTCCTTTTTAAACCTATTCATTGTTCTCTTCATGGTTCTTGAATGGACTTTGAAGATGGAAATCAGTGTATGAGTGTTGGTACCTTTACTGAGGGCCTGAATGATCTTTTCCTCTCACCGTTGCTCATTTGGAAAGACAGTGGGACTGACACAAAACGATTTTAACGTTCTCTTTTTAGCTAAAAAACTCAAAGGGTTTTTCAGTGATTCTTACGACAAATGCTATCAAGAGGGTGAAACCTCTTAATTGAAAACCTGTAAAAACGAATCTCGATTAGTTTAGTTTTTCGATATTAAACATTTTGTGGGCTGGACAATGAAACGTCTCTGTCGCCTCTGAATGTTGACTCCAAAAGTGTCCCCGCGTCTTTGTCGGTACCAAATTATTTTCCTGTCTTTAAACCCTCTCTTGCAGATGAAACATCGCAATTATCTCTCGTTATTTCCATAGCAAGTTCTCAAACGAACTACAGTCCTTAATTCCACCAGTTCTGTTGATTTTCTAAGCGTAGCTTGGATGTGGCACAAGGCCGAAAGTATGGGGCGCCCAGTGAGGATCAAAGTCATTTATCAAGTTGTAACTGTTTTAGCGAGGCAAGCTTACTAACCATTACGCCATGCCGAGGTGACCAAATTCCGCCAGTTCTAATCTTCATGACTAAAACCTGCCATGCTACGCACATTGTTATGAACTATCCCCATTCCCTGTCCATTCCATCGGTGAAGTTCAAATCGAGCAGCTTCTACACGCGAACTACTACTCAGTGAAGCCGACTCCCAAGAGGATGCTTTCCTCACCACTATAATCGTAACCTCTTCACGTCGAGGGTTAACCGTTATCTTACCCACATATCAACATAAACTGTTCCTCTTACTTTGTAACACTCTACCTCGAGTGGCTCCCTGGTCTTGTACAGGGTGAACCACAAAAAATATGGGGCTTGTTATTTTATTTTAACGCCGCTAAAACGAAACTACTCTCTTTTAATAAAATTTCTCGGACATTCAGGCCGGTAAATGTTGTTTAATACTGTTTATTATAAACAGAGCATTTACTTAAATATTTGTACGTATAAGAAGAATGTCAAACATAAAAATGTCTTAAAATAATTGTCGGACTCTGTCCATTTCATAATGTGTGACGTCATTTGTTTACATTTGATACGCCATGAGCTGATATGAATGTACGTGAGAGATTCATGGATGATTGAAGTTTAAATACAGTAAATTTGACCTTGTTAAGCGAACGTTCCTCTGTGGCCTAATCGGTAAAGGCACGTCAAGCTAAATGACGGTTCGGGATAGGATACAGGTTCGAATCCTGACGAATATTTTCTGTTAAAATTTCTCGGATGAAATGATGTTTAATACTGTTTATTATAAAACAGAGCATTTACTTAAATATTTGTATCTATAAAAGGAATGTATAAACATAAAAATGTCTTAAAATAATTGTCGGACTTTGGCCATTTCATAATAGATATAAAGAAATTTAGTTTTAAGGTATGCTATATTTACGGGTCAAAGTGCTCTATACAGAGCGTATGTAAATATAAAAGTGAATATTGAAGGTGAAATTCAGAGGCGACAGGCTCTTTCGTGCTAGACGCAACAGCCTTGTGTCTAGCATGAAACAGCTGTCGCCTCTGAATGTTGACTTCAATATTCCCTTTTTTATTAAAATATATATATATATATATATATATATATATATATATATATATATATATATATATATATATATATATATATATAATATATATATAAATAATATATATTAGAATATACAATATATATATATATATATATATATATATATATATATATATATATATATATATAATTAAATTACGAAGAACTTGGTAAACCGAATGGGTAATTCTAAGGAGGATGAAATCCTGAGAGCTCAATGTGAATACAGAGCTAATATTTAATGAAAAAACAGACCACTTTAAGGTACCATTACAATAATTTATTTCACCAAAAATCCTTTTTAAGGACTCTGGATCATCAGGTAACAATTCCAACAACGAATTGTTGGAAGTGTTACCTGATGATCCGGAGTCCTTTAAAATGATTTTATTAAAATAAATTATTGTAATGGTACCTTTAAAGTGGTCTGTTTTTCATTAAATATATATATATATATATATATATATATATATATATATATATATATTTTTTTTCTATTCTACCTATATTAAATTTTATCTAGTGAACCATTTTTTCTATATATCTTTGCCCGTATAAGTTATATTTTAATAGTATGTTTGAATTCGTTTACTAACACTTTCAAATTTGAATATTTTTTGGTGAGTATATGTGTGTGCCCTTATCAATGTATGTGTGTATGGTCGCTTATATATGAAATTCCTTGTATGGATACGTTGTCGGTTTTTTTTTGTTTTTTTAAGCTTTCTGGACATCTATTTCCTGTTTTGTTCGCTGTGTTTGTGTATTATAATCTGAATGTGTATGTATTGTCTTTTGCCTGATTTCACCCTCCCCTGCCCATATCATATCTTCAAATGTATCTAAGTTGTAACGAAGCTTAGAGCAACATTAGATTTTAACGTTTATTCTAATTTAATTTTTTGGCCTTTCAATAAAAACAAAATAAATAACAAAACATATGTATTTTTTCCTGTTTCTTCTTTAAACAATTTTATAATTTTTTAAACTTAATAGAGATTAAATTCAAAATTGGTAATTTTTAATTTTCAATTTTATAGTAAAATTTAATATTAATTATTTAGAATGATTTCTTTTTTAGTCTAATCCTAACATTAAAGCATTAATTATTATAACCAAGGTACGTTGTCAAGTTTATTGAATTGTCATATATTTAAGGCTTATGTAACAGCGTTTCCCCTAGCGAGGGGTGTTTGATTGATTTGAACCTTTTAAAACCCTTTATTCGACATTCAATACCATCACTTGATAAGACACTAGATGTGTTGAAACAAAATGGCTATCGTGATTTTATAACATATTTATGTTATGATTTTCGAATAAATTATATATACACACACACACACACACACACACACATATATATATATATATATATATATATATATATATATATATATATATATATATTATGTGTGTGTTTTAGGCAGCATATTTTCATTTATACACGTTTCATTAAATAATATAGACAAGTGTTGTCTATTTATTTTATAAAAATTTGTTCGTAACATCTGATAAGTTTGATAACATTATCGTTAAACGAAGAAAAGAAATTCACAATATTGATCCATATTTTTTTTTAATATAATCTAAGCTTTCGGCTTACTTAAGCCATTATCAAAGATGTAAATTACAAACATATTAAACAATATACGGACACGACAGTGATGATAGTCTGTCACTAAGCAACGATAAACACGCGCATATAAGACGCTAGAAGCGAAAATCGCACCGCATCCCATGACGTCACACATGACTACACGAGAGTGAATTGGAGAATGAAATAAGGAAAGCCGTTGGTATAAACCAATGGCTTCTGTTACCAATTATAGAAATTATAGACATTTAAGAATATTTGTAGAGATTCCATAGTTGATTTTGTTTAGGTTGGGTTTTAACTGTTTGATGTATAATGCTTCAAGTATTTTTAGTTTTTGTCTATTGTTTTCATGTCGAAGTATAGTTGTGTTTTCGACAAGTATTTTACGGAATTGTGTGTGCGGGCAGGCATGTTGTTTTAAATGCCTAAAAATGTTAGAGTTTTCATTAAAATGTAGTGTCAAGCGTCGTGAAAGCTTGACACTATATTATTTAATGAAACGTGTATATATATATATATATCTATATATATATATATATATATATATATATATATATATATATATATAGTCTTAACACTAACTGTTTTTTTATATTTCTTTTCCTCGATATTGAGTTTAATCTTTCGCAGATGGTTCACAATTGTTGACAGAAGGCCTTTTCTGCCATATTGTGGAGTTTGCGTTAGTATTTTTCAAATGAGCCCCAGTAGCCCTACCTGTACAAGTCTTAGAACTTACTGTTGTTTTTCTTTTATTATTTCGTATTTTTTATGTTACAACTTCTGTTTCGTTCGTACATCCAAAAACTTACTATAAGTCTAGTCTTCAAATGCTCTCACCCGTAAATTCACTTACAAACTATGGGGCTTAAAACTTCACCGTCGTTACAGTAGAACTCAAACAAATGAAATGACGGCTAGAAAAAAAAAAAATTAAAGAAAAGCAAAAAAAAACTCCCAGCCTCAATAAGATGGCCCCTTGTAATAAATCCGTTTTGATAGCGACCTCATTTTCCCAGGTTGTTGGCTCTAAAATGGAATTAGAATGTAAGTTCAATGGAGGACGTCTGTCTTCTAATTCCAGATCATTTGGCTTTAGAAAAGGATTTCTTTACTTGAAGTAATTTGGATCAGACAGAAAAAAAAAGACAATTGCCTTATTTCAAAATTATTCCTTAACTTAATAAATACTGGAGGTACTATTCTGGTCTCTTCAGATCATTCCTTTCGGTCATGGGGATTAATTGGACCCCAAAGAAAGAAGAAATGAAAAACCAATCAGGAAAATTGATAAGCGAGAGATTAAGACCGGAACTGATTTCAAAGAACGAAGACAAAACGAAGCTAAAATGACTACAAATGAAATTTACGAAAAACATTTAAATTCATTAAAACTTTGTTAAAAGTATGAAATTTATGAAGAGGAAATTTTATTAATATCATAACATTTGTTGGAAGGAAAAATTTTATTAAATGCGAATGAGATTCTTAATAAATACTACAAGTAATACAAATATAAAAAGAATAAAATAATTAAAACACTTTGTCAATGAATAACGATAAGTTCCGAAGCAGAAAAGTAGGGGATTCATTAAGATAAATCTCTGCATAATTAAAATGAAAGAATATTACAATGAAGATGTTATGGTCCAGGTTAGGACCAAGGAAGAAAAACACGAACACAAGAGTAGAAATAACGATATCTAGAAGAGGGTTGCATATGGAACAAGGCCGAGTTTATCGTGGGTTTCCCGAGCCCGTAGGCTCGGCCAAAAAATGCCCATATAACCCGTATAAACGAGATCGGGTTGGTCATTCTCCCCGAACGAGACTCTGCCCTTCGGCGGAACCTCGTCCGGGTTCCTTTCTGCTCAAAAGCAGAGAGTTCGACCGTCAAGCCGAAAAGATCGGCTTTGATTCGGTATCTAGCCACCCACCCACGAGGGTTGCATGTGGCACAAGGTCGTTTTTATCGTGGGTTTCCTGAGCCCGTAGGCTCAGCCAAAAATATGCCCGTATAACTCGTAAAAACGAGATCGGGTTGGTCACTCTCCCCGAACGAGACTCTGCCCTTCGGCGGAACCTCGTCCGGGTTCCTTTCTGCTCAAAAGCAGAGAGTTCGACTGTCAAGTCGAGAAGCTCGGCTTGATTCGGTATCAATACCCCCGACGAGGGTTGCATGTGGCACAAGGCCAAGTTTATCGTGGGTTCTCCGAGCCCATAGGCTCGGCCAAAAAATGCCCATATAAACCGTATAAACGGGATCGGGTTGGCCATTTCTCCCCGAACGAGATTCTGCCTTTCGGCGGAACCTCGTCCGGGTTCCTTTCTGCTCAAAAGCAGAGAGTTCGACCGTCAAGCCGAGAAGCTCGGCTTGATTCAGTATCTAGCCACCCGCCCACGAGGGTTGCATGTGGCACAAGGCCGAGTTTATCGTGGGTTTCCTGAGCCCGTAGGCTCAGCCAAAAAATGCCCGTATAACTCGTAAAAACGAGATAGGGTAGGTCATTTCACCCCGAACGAGATTCTGCCCTTCGGCGGAGCCTCGTCCGGGTTCCTTTCTGCTCAGAGGCAGAAAGTTCGACCGCCAAACCGAGAAGCTCAGCTTGATTCGGTATCTAGCCCCCCCTCCACGAGTGTTGCATGTGGCACAAGGCCGAGTTTAACGTGGGTTTCCCGAGCCCGTAGGCTCGGCCAAAAAATGCCTGTAGGACCCGTATAAACAGGATCGGGTTGGTCATTTCTCCCCGAACGAGACTCTGCCCTTCGGCGGAGCCTCGTCCGGGTTCCTTTCTGCTCAGAGGCAGAAAGTTCGACCGCCAAACCGAGAAGCTCAGCTTGATTCGGTATTCAGCCACCCCCACGAGGGTTGCATGACACAAGGTCGTTTTTATCGTGGGTTTCTATAGCCCGTAGGCTCAGCCAAAAAAATGCCCGTATAACTCGTAAAACGAGATAGGGTAGGTCATTTCACCCCGAACGAGATTCTGCCCTTCGGCGGAGCCTCGTCCGGGTTCCTTTCTGCTCAGAGGCAGAAAGTTCGACCGCCAAACCGAGAAGCTCAGCTTGATTCGGTATCAGCCCACCCCCACGAGGGTTGCATGTGACACAAGGTCGTTTTTATCGTGGGTTTCCTGAGCCCGTAGGCTCAGCCAAAAATGCCCGTATAACTCGTAAAACGAGATAGGTAGGTCATTTCACCCGAACGAGATTCTGCCCTTCGGCGGAACCTCGTCCGGGTTCCTTTCTGCTCAGAGGCAGAAAGTTCGACCGCCAAACCGAGAAGCTCAGCTTGATTCGGTATCTAGCCACCCCCACGAGGGTTGCATGTGACACAAGGTCGTTTTTATCGTGGGTTTCCCTGAGCCCGTAGGCTCAGCCAAAAAAAACCCGTATAACTCGTAAAAACGAGATAGGGTAGGTCATTTCACCCCGAACGAGATTCTGCCCTTCGGCGGAACCTCGTCCGGGTTCCTTTCTGCTCAGAGGCAGAAAGTTCGACCGCCAAACCGAGAAGCTCAGCTTGATTCAGTATCTAGCCCCCCCCCACGAGGGTTGCATGCGACACAAGGTCATTTTTATCGTGGGTTTCCTGAGCCCGTAGGCTCAGCCAAAAATATGCCCGTATAACTCGTAAAACGAGATCGGGTAGGTCATTCACCCCGAACGAGATTCTGCCCTTCGGCGGAACCTCGTCCGGGTTCCTTTCTGCTCAGAGGCAGAAAGTTCGACCATAAACCGAGAAGCTCAGCTTGATTCAGTATCTAGCCCCCCACGAGGGTTGCATGCGACACAAGGTCATTTTTATCGTGGGTTTCCCTGAGCCCGTAGGCTCAGCCAAAAATATGCCCGTATAACTCGTAAAAACGAGATCGGGTAGGTCATTCACCTCCGAACGAGATTCTGCCCTTCGGCGGAACCTCGTCCGGGTTCCTTTCTGCTGAAAAGCAGAGAGTTCGACCGTCAAGTCGAAAAAAAGCTCGGCTTGATTCAGTATCTAGCCACCCCCACGAGGGTTGCATGCGACACAAGGTCATTTTTTATCGTGGGTTTCCTGAGCCCGTAGGCTCAGCCAAAAAATATGCCCGTATAACTCGTAAAAACGAGATAGGGTAGGTCATTCACCCCGAACGAGATTCTGCCCTTCGGCGGAACCTCGTCCGGGTTCCTTTCTGCTCAAAAGCAGAGAGTTCGACCGTCAAGTCGAAAAGCTCGGCTTGATTCGTCCCTCTCTCTTGAGAGGTGTAGTATACATAGTGTTAGGAAGAATTCATTCTGTAGTTATAGGTAAGGACCCATGACAGAAGAAGAAAAAAATGATTAGTTAACATGAAATAATATTACAATGAAAATGAAAAAAATAATAGTTAAATTGAAACAAAATTACAATAGAGATCAAATAATTACTAGTTAAAACGAAATTATGTTACAATGAAAATGAAAAAAATTATTTGTTAAAATGAAAGAATATTACAATGAAAAAAATTACTAGTTAAAATGAAAGAATATTACAATGAAAAAAATTACTAGAAAAATGAAAGAATATTACAATGAAAAAAATTACTAGTTAAAATGAAAGAGTATTACAATGAAAAAAATTACTAGTTAAAATGAAAGAATATTACAATGAAAAAAATTACTAGTTAAAATGAAAGAATATTACAATGAAAAAATTACTAATTTACAATGAAAAAAATTACTAGTTAAAATGAAAAAAAAGAATATTACAATGAAAAAATTACTAGTTAAAATGAAAGAATATTACAATGAAAAAATTACTAGTTAAAATGAAAAAGATAATGAAAAAATTAAAAATGAAAGAATATTACAATGAAAAAAATTACTAGTTAAAATGAAAGAGTATTACAATGAAAAAAATTACTAGTTAAAATGAAAGAATATTACAATGAAAAAAATTACTAGTTAAAATGAAAGAATATTACAATGAAAAAAATTACTAGTTAAAATGAAAGAATATTACAATGAAAAAAATTACTGAAAAATTAAAAAATGAAAGAATATTACAATGAAAAAATTACTAGTTAAAATGAAAGAATATTACAATGAAAAAAATTACTAGTTAAAATGAAAAGTTAAAATATTACAATGAAAAAATTATTAGAAAAATTAAAAAATGAAAGAATATTGCAATGAAAAAATTACAATGAAAAAAAATTACTAGTTAAAATGAAAGAAAATGATTACAATGAAAAAATTACTAAATGAAAGAAGTTAAAATGAAAGAATATTACAATGAAAAAAATTACTAGTTAAAATGAAAGAATATTACAATGAAAAAAATTACTAGTTAAAATGAAAGAATATTACAATGAAAAAAATTACTAGTTAAAATGAAAGAATATTACAATGAAAAAAATTACTAGTTAAAATGAAAGAATAATATTACAATGAAAAAATTACTGAAAAAATTAAAAAATGAAAAGAATATTACAATGAAAAAAATTACAATAGTTAAAAATGAAAGAATATTACAATGAAAAAAATTACTAGTTAAAATGAAAGAATATTACAATGAAAAAATTACTAAAATGAAAGAATTAAAATGAAAAGAATATTACAATGAAAAAATTACTAGTTAAAATGAAAGAGAAAAAAAATTACTAAAATGAAAAAATTACTATGTTAAAAAATGAAAGAATATTACAATGAAAAAAATTACTAGTTAAAATGAAAGAATATTACAATGAAAAAAATTACTAGTTAAAATGAAAGAGTATTACAATGAAAAAAATTACTAGTTAAAATGAAAGAATATTACAATGAAAAAAATTACTAGTTAAAATGAAAGAGTATTACAATGAAAAAAATTACTAGTTAAAATGAAAGAGTATTACAATGAAAAAAATTATTACAATGAAAAAATTACTAGTTAAAATGAAAGAATATTACAATGAAAAAACTAGTTAAAATGAAAGAATATTACTAATTAAAAAAATTAAAGAATTTACAATGAAAAAATTACTAGTTAAAATGAAAGAATATTACAATGAAAAAAATTACTAGATAAAATGAAAGAATATTACAATGAAAAATTTACTAGTTAAAATGAAAAATATTACAATGAAAAAAATTACTAGATAAAATGAAAGAATATTACAATGAAAACGAATAGCGGATATTAACGCCTCATCTAAAACAGAGAGTGTCAACTAAATATAATCAATAACCTTAACAATCATTTTTCTTAGGATGAAAGCGCATTCAAAAGAATAATTGTAGTTTTGTGTTGTTAGAAATAAACGTGTTCATCAAAAAACGCAATCTAATCGTGGTATTTCGAAATGCTTGTTGATCGGATGTTAATTTGGCTGAGGAAAGAGTGCGATATTTTTTGTTCCTCTGAGAGACGGATATGCAATATAATTGGCCCGGATCTGGCATCTCGTCTACAGTTGCTCTCTCACAGACGCGCCGTCGCCTCTCTCTGTATTTTTTACAAATACTTTCATGGTAATTGCTCCGATGAGCTGCTTTCACTGGTTCCCAGACTCCATGAATTCAAGCGCCCTACGAGGCTGGCATCCCGCTCTCACCCTTACACTGTAGAAACTTTTAAATGTAGCCGTCTCTTCTACTCCAATAGCTTCATACCTCGCACCTCTCGCCTGTGAAACACCCTTCCCAATTACTGTTTCCCTGAGAGCTATAATCTCCAACAATTCAAATGTAATGTCAATCGACATCTCAAGTTACCTTGATCTATCCACTATCCTTCTCCTCATCCTTTCTTCTATCGCTCCTATCTGCTCTTGCTCCTAATCTTCTGCAACCCCTTGCGTGCTAGTGGCTTCCTCCTTGCTCGGGGCTTAATGCAAAAAAAAAAAAAAAATTGAACTCGAAAGGCTTTAAATTCTCTGGTATTTTTTTGACACTTTATACTTTTGTTTGTGTGCAGTGAAAGGTAGGGGTGAAGAAGAATAACGGTTATATGGGAAAAGTGGAGTAAAAGTGAAAAGAAGAAGAAGAAGAAGAAGAAGAAGAAGAAGAAGAAGAAGAAGAAGAAAATAGAATAAAACGTAGATGGAAAGACTAGGATAAAAAAGAAAAGGAAGAGAAATCAGAAGCAACAGATAGAACAGAAACAAGGTGAAGTTAGAGGAAGCAAAAAGGAAGAAGGCGGAGTAAGCAAAGGGAGAGAGTAGATAAAGAAGAAGAAGAAGAAGAAGAGGAAGAAGAAGAGGAAGAAGAAGACAGAAAAAGAACGACATCAAGATGAAGTAAGAGGAAGCAAAAAGGAAGAAGGCGGAGTAAGCAAACGGGACAGAGAAGAAGAAGAAGAAGAAGAAGAAGAAGAAGAAGAAGAAGAAGAAGAAGAATGAAATAAAAGATAGGTAAAAACAAAACAAAAGAATAAATTAATCAAAAGTATAAAATCGAAGAAATGAAAAAAAAAAAACACGTTGATTAAAATAAGAGGAAAAAAACAGAAGGAAAGAAAGAAAAAGACGAAGAAATGAAAATATTTAAAAAAAAAAGACAACCACAAGAACTTCGACAATTTATCGAAAACGTTAAAAGAATAAAAGAAAAACAAGTAAAAAGAATTAAAGAAAAGAAAATAGCGAAGAAAAAACGAAAATGTATAAAAGGAGAAAAAGAAGAAAAGAAGAAAAAATGGTGACAAGAAGAAAAAATAACAAAAAAGCAAATAAAAAGAGAAGAATATAACGAAGAAAAGAAGGAAAATGAGAAAAAAACAAAAAGAAGGACGAATTAAATGAAGAAGAATAAACGAAGGAAAAATAAGAAGGAACTTTTAGAAAATATTTAAAGAAAATACACGACAAATAAAACATGAAAAAGAAGAAAGAATAAAGAAAGAGAAAAGAAATAACCAAAAATAAAGAATCGAACAAAAGAATGAAAAAGAAAAATACGAAGAAGATAAGACAAGAAAAAAGAAACGAAGGAAAATATGACTAAAAATACAAAGACGAATGAAGTAAAAGATGGAGAAAGAAAGAAAAGAATGAAAAAGTTGAATAAAAGAATATAAATGAAGGAATTTAAAGATGCAAGAAAGTTATACTGAGAATCATAAAGCTGGCATTACTGTTGTAGCTTGTTTAAGGTCCAGAAAGAAAGACACAGAAGACGAAGGCAGGTTGAACAAGTGTATTGAAATAACAGATATATACAAAGCAAGAGTGTTAGTAATATGCAGATAGAGGTGTACGTCCGAACGGTAGGTTAACACTGCGTCTACGCTTCCCCAACTTACGCTTGGTCAAATGAAATTAAAAAAAAACTGGGAGTACAAGGTTTTGCATGGCAAATACCTAAAAAGAACGAAAAAAGCAGATGGGTACCAACTGAAAACATATCAGTGGCTGAGAAGAGTTGAAAGCTGAGACAGAAGGCCTAATTATTGCAGCTCAGGACCAAAGCCTCGCAACCAGATCCTACCACTGTCACATAATCAAGGATAGAACTAACCTGAAATGCAGGATCTGCGGAAAATATGCTGAAACTGTCGACCATATTATCTCAGGATGTCCGAAACTGGCAAAAATATGAATATACCCAGAGACATAACAAGTTAGTGACATATGTACACTGGAAGAGATGCAAGAAGCACAAAATCGAAACCACAGAGAGATGGTATGAGCACCAACCAGACACAGTTACCCAAAATGCCGATGTAACTATCCTCTGGGACATGCCAATTCAAACTGACAAGGAAATAAAGGCCAACAGACTTGATATTGTCATAAAAGATAAGAAATTTAGGAAGTGTGGGCTTATTGAAATAGCAGTACCCTCTGAGAGAAACACTTCCATGAAAATTATCGAGAAATTGTTCAAATACAAGGACCTGGAGATCGAGATTAACAGCATGTGAGGAATAAAGACAGACTGTACGAATAAAAATCAGAGCTCTGGGTCTCGTGAGAAAAGGAATGGACAATTTTACTAACAGTGTCACAGGTAACATCAACATCAA
>CAHIKZ030000424.1:1325000-1332500 GCA_903632075.3 Acanthosepion pharaonis | reverse complement strand
ACTGTGTGTCTTTGGGCATGTGTCTGTATTCATGACTGTGTAAAAGTGTGTCTGCGTTTATAGTAAATTGTACCTGTTTGTGCGTTATGTCGTAAAACTGGTCAAATAAATTTTTATGAGTCAAATTTCGAATTGCATTTTTAACTGGCATTTTATTTTCCTGGTTTGAATATGACGTTCTCTGTGGCATGAGTAAAGTCATGTCGGAAATGCCGACACGAATGGATTTCCTGAATTGTCGGCACAGGTGGAGGTATTGATTTTCTTTTTTTTTTCCTCTTCTGAAATAAAAGGAAAATATGTTTTATACAAATGGATGATAAGAAAAGTTGAAAGATGCGGTGTGTAACGGAAGTCTTAAAAAATAGCGATGGGATTGGTCGAGCAGAAATGATTGGGCATGAAAGAGAACTCAGGAAGGTGGGGGAGATAAGAGGTGAAAGTTAAGAAAAAGAAAGGAAGAAAGAAAAAAAGAAAGGAAAGAAGAAAGGAAGAAAGAAACGAAGGGAGAAAAAACAAAAAAGAAAGAAACGCTATTATGTAGATGGATAGAAAAAGAAAAAAATACTATTATGAAGAAAGACAAAAGAAAAAATGGATAAAATGTAGAAATAAATAAATAAAGATTGAAAATATAAAAGGAAAGAAAGAAAGGAAGAAAGAAAAAAAGAAAGAAAGAAAGAAAGAAAGAAACAAAGAAAGAAAGAGAGAAAGAAAGAGAGAAAGAAAGAAAGTATGGAGAAAATGTAAAAATAAATAACTAATGGAAGATGAGAAAAAGGATAAAAAAAAAAATAAAGCAAAGAAAAAAAAGAAATAAATAAAAAAGAGTGAGAGAAAGAAAAAAGAAAGAAAAAAGAGTTAAAGAAAGAATGGAGAAAATGTAAAAATATTAATAATTAATGGGAAGAAAGAAAAAAATGAAAGAAAGAAAAAAGAAAGAATGAAAAAGGAATGAAAGAAAGAAAAAGAAAAAAAGGAAAACGTGAAAGAAAGAATGGAAAAATGTGAGAATAAATAACTAATAGAAGAAGGAAAGCAGAATAAAAGAAAGAAAAAAGAAAGAAAGATAGGAAAAATAATGGTAGAAAGAATGGAGAAAATGTAAAAATAAGTAACTAATGTGAACTAAAAAAGGAACGAAAGAAAGAAAAAACAAAGAAAGAAAAAGTGAAAGAAAAAAGAAAGAAAGAAAGAAAAAGAGTGAAAGAAAGAAAAATGAAAGAAAGGAAAAGAGTTCAAGAAAGAAAAAAAGAAAGAAAGAAAAAGAGTTCAAGAAAGAAAAAAGAAAGAAAGAAAAAGAGTTCAAGAAAGAAAAAAGAAAGAAAAAAGAAAGAAAGAAAAAGACTTCAAGAAAGAAAAAAAGAAAGAAAGAAAGAATAGAAATGACTTAAAAACAAACGGACGATGTAAAAAGAGGAAAGAGAAAGGCATCAGGTTAATTTAAGAATGTCGAATGATTATAAGGAAAACTAGTTGGCTATAAGAAAAAGTGAAAGAATATAGTTATAAATCGAATGAAAACATCGACAGAAAGAAATATGATAGACTGAAAGCTGATCAGATAATAACAAGAAGACATAAACTTGCTTAATACTTCGTCAATGCCAACGTGTATTAAATAATAAACTTCTATCGGAAGAAAGAAAGAAACTTTATTCAGTAATAAAGGAAAAAAAAAAACAAATTCAAAAGTGAATTTCAAGTGGGTGAAGAAGTGCAAATAAACCCTAATGCACCTATTGCAGCGACAAATGACCTAAAAGAGAAAACCAAAAGCAAATGCAAATGCAGAAGCAATGGCAAGATAAGCCTTTTCACGGTCAATACTCTGTCCGTACCAAACAAGCCAATATAGACAAACGACATACCCATCAGTCGTTACGTAGTGCAGGGTTAAAAGCTGTAATCGAAGATTTTATTCTTCCTGCACATGACCAAAGTTTGCTAAGTAGAAATCACAAAGCACACATACTGAAAAATGGTGTTAAAAAACAGAATATCAGCCATAAAAACCTTGGCTGTATCTGTGATGCAATAAATACCCAAAAGGTAGTAAGAAAAAAATACTACAGCAATGGGCGTCTGGTGTTAAATATCCGAGTTAAATCCACAAAACAACATCAGCCATAAACACTTTGGCTACCGCTGTGGTGCAATATAATATTTGGACCATAGCGAATGGATGTCAAAACGAGAAAGCTTCTCACTTGACACCGCATGCATTATCCTAAGGGCTGATGTTGATCGTCTGTATGTGTCTAGATTGGAAGTTGGCAGTGGTTTAGTTCAAATAGAATTGTCTTACAAAACCACAACATTCGGTCTTCAAAGATACATGAAAAATACAGACGATTGGGTGATGATCTGTGTCAAAGAATAGGAAAGATATAAGAAATTTTTTTCCAGAAATAAAAGAAAGCAGATAATTCAAAAGAGAATTTCAAGTGGGTAAAGAAATTCAAAAAAATCCTAATACACAAAATGCAGCGGCAAAGAACCTAAAAAAAAGAAAGCAAAATCAAATGCAATGAACCAAATGCAGAAACGATGGCAAGTTAAGCTTCTTCGTGGCCAATACACTGCCCGTAGCAAACAAGCTGATATAAACAAATCCTGTACCCATCAGTGGTTACGAAGTGCAGGGTTAAAAGCTGAAACCGGAAGTTTTTTTTCTTGCTGCACAAGACCAATGCTTGATAACTAGAAATTACCAAACACACATAACGAAAAAACTGTGTTGACCCCAAACGCAGGGTTGGAAGTTTGGGACATATTATCTTTAACAACTAGGTTACTAGTGTTGAATTATATATATATATATATATATATATATATATATATATATATATATATATATATATATATATATATATATATATATATATATATATATATATATATATATATATATATATATATTTATATATATATATATATGTAACGTCATCCACAGACAGACTGTTTCACAGCTCATCAGTGTGGCTAGACATCCGGTTGCCTCTAGCTAGGATCGAAACCCGACTGGTGTCAGTCGGAGATTCTAACCATTAAGCCGTCGGGTCACGGTAGGGATGAATGTGGATTTTAGCGTATTTATTTTTTAGAAACACGCCCAGCGACCGACAGTGACTCAATTATATATATATATATATATATATATATATATATATATATATATATATATATATATATATATACTAGTTCAAAGCTGCTCCTACATAGGGCTCTTGATTGGGCATTCTACTTGTTCAGTAGTTTGAGAGTCCCTAGGTCTTTGAATATTCTTAGCACTGGAATCTCTTGCTGCCGTTTGATCTGGCTTTTCATTTGACCTTCTTTTCGTCGCTGCAGCCTTCGCACATTTGATCGCAAGCTGGTCATCTGTTGACAGAGATTTGTTTTTTGCAAGGCATAGCGCAGGCGGAATGCAATAGGCAACAATAAACTACGGAAGAACACAAAATAGATTGATGCATTTAAGTATTGCTTTAATATTTAAGCTTACCTTTTAAAAGTTCAAAGATAATTCTTCTTAATTTAAAGACAATTTGATGTACGTAGGTCCTTACTTCCACTACAAACAATAATTTTTATTTCATGTGTGACTTTCGCAATGAATTTATGAAGATTGCGTTTAAGCATGAAACAGATTGTCACCACTGGGTGTTGACATCAATGTAGATTTTTATTTTTTATATTTGCATACGTATCCCTGATATTGAATACTTTATACCCACAAATATCGCATACATTATTTTTTTTATTTTTTAACTATAGTTTTATCATACATATGTGTGTGTGTGTGTGTGCGTGTTTGCATTATATTTTTATTATAAGAGATTATAATAAAACATTTTGAAAATGTTTTAGTATAATCTCTTATAATAAAAATGTAATAATAATATATTGCTCTACTTTGTATTGAGGACAAGTAAATGCTACAAACGGTGAATTTTTACTCCATCTGTTTTTTCTCTCATTTGTGTATATATATATATATATATATATATATATATATATATATATATATATATATATATACATTTAGTGAGTTGAGACAATTTACCTAGGTTTCAATAAACGGATCGTCAGGAAAGTAAGCCTTACTTTCCCTGACGATCTATTTAGGTGAAACCTAGGTAGGTTTGTCTGGCTCACTAGGTTTATCTAGGTCTGCTCTACGGTTGTATTGAGCTCTTTTGTTAGTTAGTTGTTTACTCGTATCGGGTTTTTTTTTCTTGGGCTTCAAACTTGCAGCTGTGCGATTTTTTTTCGACAGACTTTCATGTTTGTAGCTCTTTCTTTTTTTTAAAACCTTTTCCCTCGAGATTGATTTGATTATTGGCAAATCAAAAATTCGAAGGTTTTTCGAGACGAGTATAGTTATATATATATATATATATATATATATATATATATATATATATATATATATATATATATATATATATACACTCGTCAGAATCCATCTTCCATTCGTCATTGATATCAAATACTATTGCCATATCTGGTCTTGTACTCCTATTGTGCATCTCAAATTGTTGACAAACTCTAGAGAAGAATCTGTAATACAATCGATCATGACCAGGCATCTTGTCACCAGTCACTTTCTCATCGACCTGACATGGCTACCCTCTGTCTGTTCTACAATATTTTCATGGCAACTGCTCCGACGAGCTTTTCCCCCACTGGTTCCACGACTACATGAATTTAAACGTACTACTTGATTGGCAGGTAGGTCGCACCGTCTTTACTGTTGAAATAGCTAGACGCAACCGGCATTTCTACACATGAAACCGTCATTTCTACTGTTTTTGATCTCGCACTTCCCACCTGAGCAACTCCCTTCCGATTTCTTGCTTCCCTGATAACTACAATCTTATAACATTTAAATGCAATGTCGATCGCTTTCTCCCGTCTTCTTGAACCCCGTTCCTCTTTTGTCCTTTGCTCAAGCCACCCCAAATTATTCATCTCATTCCAATTGACTTTCATTCTCTTTAACCGCCACTATGCGTTCTCGTGCCATTGTCTGCTCTGGAAGGGGTGTGAAATGTTTAAAAAAATGACAAAAAAAAATAAACTGAATAAATAATGATGATAATGATGATATAATTAATCATATCAGATTTCAAAGTGTCGTTACTAATTAGATGCATCATTTATTATGTGAGTCGAATTCACCCGAGACCTCATATAGACGATCTATCGCCAAAGATCCTGGAAAAACGGTTGGTTCCTTGTACTATTCCATGAAGTACTTGATGTCTCTTGTCAAGGGTCAGATCAAACCAGAATGAAAGTATTGCTGCCATATCTGGGCTGCATCTTCCCAGTCCTCACTTTCAAAACCTGACAGACATCAAGGTCGTTCATATCATGTGGGTGATAAGCTCACTTCCCCAACATCAACCTCTTGTCCACGGACGTCACGCCGCTTTTTTTTATCGAAATTTCCATGGCAAGTTCCTTTATTTAGTTTCCCCATTTTTAGTGTGTAAACCGCTCTTTAGAGTGGTTTGTAACATATTAATTATCATCTCTCAATTGCGTGTCTGTCTTTGGGCAAAATGCACTCAGGGGCAACTCCGTCAAAGGACAGAGTCGCAACTGAGAGGGGCCCAGCCCTGGGGAACGGTTTGGGTTTGGTTTGTTTTGTTTTACGGCATATCAACCTCAATGAGTTATTTAATGCCGACAAAATTTTTATTGCTGGTAATATTTTGTTTTGTCAAAAATCTATTTCTGGTAATATTTTTCCTTCAAAAATGTATTGCTGGTAATATTTTTTAAAAACATTGTTGGTAATATTTTTTTTTTTCCAAAATGTATTGCTGGTAATATTTTTTAAAAACATTGTTGGTAATGTTTTTCCTTAAAAAATGTATTGCTGGTAATATCTTTTAAAAACATTGTTGGTAATATTTTTTTTTCAAAAATGTATTGCTGGTAATATTTTTAAAAACATTGTTGGTAATATTTTTTTTTCAAAAATGTATTGCTGGTAATAGTTTTTTTTCTTCAAAAATATATTGCTGGTAATAATTTTTTAAAAGTATTTCTGGTATTAAAACCTATTTTTACACTTTCATAGTGTTTTTACCCCAGTTTCAAGGTTAACTCTTTGCCCATAGCTGGGACCTTAACAAGTGTTACCACCCCAGGTCAGGGTGGACCTGGGAACACCAGCAATTAAGAGGTGGTTCCACGCTCCTCAAAGGCTCCTGATCAGAGGCCTTGATGCTGGACGTAGTTTATCGTCTTACCCAGGACGTCCCTGGAGAACGGCTGCCCGAGGCTGCGCCCTCTCATTGCACTAGAGAGAGGGATATGTGCTCGCACCGAGGCCAGCGCAACGGACAGTTGCGGGGACTGCAGGCAATTTTTCTTCCTGGCCCGGGTGTACCCGCTCGGGTCTCCTTTTTTCCTTTTTTTTTTTTTAAAAAGACCTTGTGTCACAACTGGTCTTAGTGAGGAAACAGTAAATACGTAATTCCACCAGTTCAGACATTTACAGCTAAGACCCATCATGTCACATGCACAGGCTGGAATCATCCCCATTTCCTTCGTATCCCATTGATTTGTAGGAAGTTCTACTCAGACAGCTTTTTACCCAAAAACCGCAACAGACTCCCACGTGGATGCTTTCCAGAACTCTAAAACACGAAACTTCCTCCTCTTACGCCTATACCGACCACTTCATTCAGTAACCCGCTAAATTGAGTGGCTCTTGTGTTCTGTGAATATTAGCAAAAATTTGATACATTGGTTCGTTTTCTCCGGCGTATCAACTCATTGCAGGTTATTTAAAGCCAGATTTTTTTAGACTGTTAGAAATTCTACTTTTTATTTTTTTTTTTTTTTAGATAATAATGGTTTAGGGATAGAAGTCTTACTAATTAACCCATAGCAGGGGGGAGAATAGATGGATTCATAAGCTTTCCCAACGGTATTTGCGTGTAATATAACGAACCCAACGGGAATTGGAACACGGCTCTCCGATTAACATTTTCCATTACACCACCGCATACCCAAGCTGATATCACCTGCTATTCCGAAGCGGTCACTCATCTAGCTCGACGTTGCTTAACTTCGGTGATCGTACGAGAGCCGGTGTCTCAACATGATATGACCCTAATCCTTATCGAGAAATGGCCAAATTCTCCCAAATAATGCCTGTGCTACCTGCTGACGATCCTTGACACCACCTCCCTAATTGCCCCCACACCAATGTATCTCGGCTTTAATTAATTAGTAATGGTTTCTTAATCGAAAAAAATCCATTCTGCATGGTGTAAAGATTGTTTTCAAACACGAAAACGACCCTATGTTCTATTCTAACAGTTCCTTCTCTCGTATTTCTCTTGCTTACGGAACCAATGTTTCAACGCGATATGGACGTAAGCATTAGAAGAACAGTATAAAAAATTTAAGGACAAGAGGAGGATTGTTAAATGACACTGGTTTTGTTTAATAGAGATTTATTTTTACGATAAA
>CAHIKZ030000424.1:1290000-1320000 GCA_903632075.3 Acanthosepion pharaonis | reverse complement strand
ACCTCGACCGAGTCGAGAGTCGATGTAAGGCTCTTAGGTTGTCCAAGTTTTCATTCGATAGTTTATACGGATCCTAGACTCGTCCGGGTCTATGTAAACTTAGATATGCCTAAGGTTAAGTTGGCTGACTATTGGAAATTGGAACGCATAGAGATATCAAGGACTAGCTCCTACGAATGCTACAGCAGGAATTGACGGAGGCTGAATGCAGAAGGTGCTGGGAAAGATTAAAATAATTTAAAAAATTAGATCGTTTGCTGTTGATTATAATCGTCGACTCGATCTTTTTAGATTAGCAGTGCAAACGGCATATGAAGAAAAAAATAGATCGGCCCATTAAATTCTGTGATAGTGAGGAAGTCGCTTTAACTAGAGCAGAGTTTGCCTTCTTGTTTATCAAGAAGGATCAGAGCTCTGGTAGTTAGAGTTAGGTTAAAATGTATGTCTTCCGAGGCGACAAATATGGCCGCCGAACTGCGTGCAGCGGAAGTTAGAACTGCATCCAGTAGACATATCGCATGCGTCACATCGCCGGGTAAGCGGACCGAGACAACATATATGAGGCTTTTCATGACTACTATCGGGATCTGTTCACCATGGAGGCCCCGTCAGAGCATGCCTATTTGGCTGATTTTCTCTGTCTCGCGACGGTTAAAGCGGCTGGGTGCGAGGGTCCCATCCCAGAATCGGAAATCTGGGAATCACTAAAGCTGGTTGACCAGTACAAAACTCCGAGATTAGATGGTCTTCCTTAAGAAAATGTACTTGAGGTAGGATGGAACAGATTTAAAATAACTGGATGAAGCAGGGGTCTATACAGCAACGCTTCACCACGGTGTGAATCAAGTTGCTACACAAGAACTGATATAATGGAATATGCATACACCTGTGTTCCCCCTCACTGGAATATGATTGGCTGGTGTCCGTCATAAATACCGACGGACGTGTAGGAGAGTCAAGAGAGCCTTAGTCTGAGAGCTAAGTCTATAACGACGCCCAGTGGACTACGCCATTGATCTACACTTCTTACCTGCGACTACGACGCGTACCAGTCGATTACTGCTACCGTATTCTACTTGGTTATAGTAGCCAAAACCACTTAGCTACTTCATTCAAATATATCCCTTTCCGGGACATATCAAGAACAAAAACGGTGGGGCTGGGATAGGTAATTTTCGGTCTTTGACGATGTTAAATACAGAGTTGAAGATTTTAGCCGAGATCTTAGCCAGCTGTTTGCAGGCTGTCCTCTCTAGTCTTATTGGATCCGAACAGACTTGTGTTGTGAAGGGTAGGACTGTTCAGGGCAGACTTCATTTGGTATGCTAGATCATCGAGAAAAGCCGCACGGATCAATTTAAATAAGACCAAGGCATTTGATAAGGTTGACTATCGATTCCTGGAGGCTGTTTTTTCGGCGTCCGGTTTCGGGTCGTACTTTCGCAGCTGGATTAGACTTCTGTATGCAAATACCGGTGCACTGGTGGAAGTGAACGGAGTACGATAGGAACCTCTCTTATGGTCTCGCTCTATTTGTCAAGGTTATCCGGTTTCGCATTGCTGTGAGTTCTCGCGTTGGAACCTTCCCTTCACAAAACGAATCCGGTCCGACGCGGAATTTCCTTACCTGTCGCTACCAGCTCGGCCAGGTACTCCGCCTATGCCGGCGACTTGGAAACGGAAGAAGAAAAAAATTGTAATCAAGACAATCGTTGATTATCAAGCCTGACACCTGGGAAAGTATCGCTCAACACAACCGTCATGACAGCAATCAATCCGCAGTAGGCTGATGAAATATGAGGCCACCTTTGTTCACCAGAGAGAGGCCAAGAGACCAAGGATTAAGCACATGCATCAGAAGAGCGCTACCACTTCATCAAAAGCATTGGCACATGCAACATCTCTGGCCATGTCTGCCTCTCACACACTGGACTTTGTAACCATATGGGACACTGCATGATACTGAGTATGGAAAATCAAGGGTCTAATGGGACCCCGATGCTGAAAACGATATATATATTCTTAGAAAAGTCCATTGCACAATGATAATCGTCTATGTTAAAGATATCGATATTTATTATATGGTATAAATATTTGGGTAAGATATTTCATGTTCTGTCCGTAGACAAGCAGTTTGTTCAGAAAGGAACACATTAAAGCGAAATATCATTATCTTATCGGTGAATTATATCAAAGAACGAAACTGGTAAATAGCTACAGCGACATATGTTTACTTGCGTGTCCATGAATTTACATTGTTTGTGTGTAGATACGTATACGGTGGAGAAATGGTTAGTGGCTCGGATTGAGGAATCGGAGAGCCGAGTTCGAATTCCAGTCGAATCCATTACTTACGTTCTAATACCGCTAGGAAAGGTATGAATTCTCTTCTCTCTCTAGCTATGGGTAAATAGCAGGACAGACCGGGTTCTATAGCCTTGGGTGGCAACTGGTCTACCGCAGAAAGAAATAGAAACCGACTGCGGGAAAAAATCTGTCCCGTCACTCGTGTAGCAAACGATACCTGATCGTCTAAGCGTGTATAACGCATGACACATAACTGATGTATGTATGTATGCATGTATGTATGTATGTGTGTGTGTCCTGCTTTCACTCATTTTTTCACTCGGTACACATGCATATATATATATATATATATATATGTGTGTGTGTGTGTGTGTGTGTGTGTGTGTGTGTGTGTCTGTGTCTGTGTGTACTTGAGATACGTTAATTCCTATGAAAGCCTGGCCCTAGTAGTAACTCGAGTTTCATGATACCACGATCTTCAGATTATTTGAGATGTTCAATTTTTCTGAAGAACTCGAGTTATGACGAGGGCCATACTTTTATAAGAATTAACGTCGTCAAGTATTATTGCTCTGTCTAGGCAATCCAGACATTGTGCCCTTTAGTTTACTGAATCGGTCGGTGTTTGTCTTTAAGCCTTTTCTTTTCTTTTTCTATTGCTGTTCTTAATTGAATTTTTCATGTTTAACTTTATTTAGCTATTTTGGCAAGTTGTTCTTTGGTTCCGCCAACGGTTTTGGTTATTCTTTTATATATATATATATATATATATATATATATATATATATATGTATAATTATTTATTTTAAAATTATAACATAAATATGTTATAAAATCACTACAAAAATAGCTATAGGTGTCTCTGGTGTCTTATCAAGTGATGATGTTGATTGTATAATAAAGGGTTTTAAAAGTTTCAAATTAATTAGCCACTCCTCGCAAGGGGCAACGCTGTTACATAAGCTGGAATGACCAATCAAAATACGTATACGAGAATTCAAAAACCTGCCAACGAAGTAAGGTTATAATAACTATTTAATGCCTTAATGTCGGGGTTAGACTAAAATAGAATTTATTCTAACTAATAAGTACTAAATTATAATTATTATTATATATTTATTATATAAATTTATATATATATATATATATATATATATATATATATATATATATATACAAATTTGGGTATATAATCAATTTATAAATTAATGGAAAAATGTTCAATTTTAGAAAAGTAAATGTCATTAATACACACACACACACACACACACACACACACACATATATATATATATATTGTGTATTTATGCAGCAAATTCTCGTTTAGGCATGTTTGATTAACTAAATTACTGAGACCATGTCTGCTTATTTTTAAGATAATCCGTTTATACTCACGAATGACCTTCCGTGTATTGCAATTAAATGATGTGAGAAATGTGCTATAACTGTAATGTAATGTTTTGAAATGCCTATAAAAGTAACAGTTCAATGCATACATGTACCATGACATTACAACATAAAAAAAATCCACAGTGGATAATTTTTTTTTACGTTCTAATGAACGCTAAGCATAACTGTCAACCGTTGCATTTAGAAGCAAAAAGAAAAACATTACGGTAATGGATAGCAACACACAGTTTTGTTTTATTACTTGCAACACTGAACAACAGACAGTTTGTTATTACTACTTGCACCCCTGAAGATGATCTCGAAAGAAGATCGAAAGTACTTGGGAAATAAAAAAGGGTTTTTCACAGTTATCACATCATTTAATTGCAATACATGGAAGGTTATTCGTGAGTATGAATGGATTATGTTAAAAATAAGCACTAATGTCACTAATTTATATATAATATATATATATATATATATATATATATATATATATATATATAAAATTTCATTAAAATCCAGTTACGAATTTTCAAATCAGTGTTCTTTGCACCTCAAAAAAGACGCTTAAATTTTTCATACTAATTTATGGTTACCTACTGAAGCAAGAAAAAGAAAAAAGTTTCGTAGGTTCTAAAAAAAAATAATATAATATAATTTGATAATTTAAAAATGATCTGGCCTTTCCTTTTAATAATAACATAAAATTTTTTACGATAAAACTTGTTTTTTTATTAAGTTTAGGGCATTTCTTTCATCGTCTACCTTTAGCGATACTTATATATACGGAAAAAACAAACTAAAAAAAATCCTAATATGCAATTATGCTGTTTTAATGTTAATATAATGTCAACGTTGGACGTTTCGGTCTAATAGACCATCTAACGACGACGTGATCATATTTAAACGGAACGCTGATCTTATAAAAGATTTCAGTTATCTGTTTGGATTGGTCTTGCTCTTATGTCCATCGTCTTTTTCATGTTTAATTGAATATGGTCTAATGTTAATTATGTTTTATGAATATGTCCTGAAGATGGTCCATTAAACCGAAACGTCCGACGTTGACATTATATTAACATTAAAACAGCCTAATTGCATATTAGGATTTTGTTTGTTTTTTCAGTATATTTTTCTTCATACTGTCGGATCTATATCCATATATTTGCTTACATATATATATATATATATATATATATATATATATATATATATATATATATATATATGTATTGTATTTAGGCAGCAATCCTTCATGTTTCATTAAAAATGACAGACAAGGTACTACGCTTTAGCTTTTTATTTAATTTTTCTTGTGTTCGAACCAGTGATTTCTTTTTTAGTCACAAAGTGTGTAGAAACTGTCCAAGTGTTTTATAATTCCGAGCGTTTTCGAGTATACCTTTAGCCATTATCGAGGAAGATTTTATTTTATCAGTTTAATTGAGTGTGTGCGTTGTGTGTATATTTTTAATGTTGTAGAGATGTTTTATTTTCCGAACACAGTTAGCACATTGTGGTCGTGTTCATATTTAATATTATTACGTGTTGGCTTTTTCTTTTCCTATTATTAAGGCTTCCATTCCAATCGTTTTTTACCTGTGGATGAGGTTATTATGTTTGTATTTTCTACTAGTATGTTTCGGATAGAGTCTGTTAAGTTTGTGTGTGTGTGTTTAAATGGGTTTTAATAGAGCTGTAGTCCGATAGGTGTAACGTAAGGCCGCTGGATTGGCATGTACTCGTGTGAATGATGTAATGACTTATGTATTTGCTTTGATCAGGAACACAGTTCCTTAAGAGGAATTTGAAGTCATAGATAATATTCATTCTTTGTCATTTTGACTTAGCTGGTGTGTTGTTATTTTTGAGGATAAGGTTAGGTGTCTTAATTTTTTTATAATAGATAATTAATTTGATTTTTTTATTCGGTTCAATTGGGGTAGTGTATTTCTTTATAATATGTCTTAGTGAAGATTCGTCTTATTTATAGTTAATGTGCATTTGGTTTTTGTAATAAATGTTTATGTAATTTTTGACTATATATATATATATATATATATATATATATATATATATATATATATATATGTATGTATGTATGTATAATAGAATTAAAAGTTTAAGAGATTTGTAGGAAATTCTACCCTTCAGTGATTTTTATATTAAAAAGCCGAACGTCCGAATTACAAACAGTAATAAAGATAAAGAAAACGTGGGTATGCCTGTTAAATGTCTGTTATTTAAAAATGAATTTAGAACAGCCAAAAAGAAGTAAAAATAGTCTTTAGTTGAGCTAAAGTCTTTGGGTAATTGGTCCACAGAAAAAAAAAAGCTTTGATCATCAGCAATGATTCAATGACTGCCCAAGCTGCTCTTGTTGAAGATGATTCGTTTGATATCGATGATAAATTTTTCTTTTCGATGCAGATGTTGGGAGGACAAAGATATGTACCCACGTCTACTCTTAAGTTTGAACGGCTTGGTGACATTTGAAAACATGGATAATGTTAGTTCGTTGTAATTTTTGGCTTTGCTGGTGGGTTGTTTTTAATGAAACACGCGCATAAGAGGAGGCACGGTGGAGTAATGGATAGCGGCTTGGATTGAGGAATCGGAGAGCCGAGTTCGAATTCCAGTGGAATCCATTACATTCACTTACATGCTAATACCCTTGGGAAAGGTATGAATCCTCTTCTAGATTTTTCCGAAGGAGTAATGGATAGCGGCTTGGATTGAGGAATCGGAGAGCCGATTTCCAATTCCAGTCGAATCTATTGCATTCACTTGGGAAATGTATGAATCCTCTTCTCCCTCCAGATACAGGTAAATGGCAGGACAGACTGGGTTCTATAGCATTGGATGGCAACTGGTTTAGGAGAAGGGCAACTCTGAATTCAAAACCTGAAAACGGTCGTTTGGGGAACTTGTGGCACGTAGTGCACCAGGTTTCTGTATTTGGCCCTTCAAAAAAGTGTGGTTGGTTCTGCACAAAACCTTCACCACTATAATCAAAATCATATGTGCTGTTGTCTAGCTGTCAGTTCTTAGGAATTGAGCAGCCTAGCCCTCATACGTCGAATACGACGGGAGAGTCCTATATATATATATATATATATATATATATATATATATATATATATATATACTTGACCCTCATACGTCGAATACGACAGGATAGTTCAATATATATACTTGACTTTCCGTCGAATTCGACGTATGAGGGTCATCAACTGAATCAGTTCTAGAAACTGACAGCTCGACAACAGCACATAAGATTTTATAGTATATATATATATATATATATATATATATTGAACTCTACCGTCGTATTATATATATATATATATATATATATATATATATATATATATATATATATATATATATATATATAGAGAGAGAGAGAGAGAGAGAGAGAGAGAGAGAGAGAGAACACGTGTGAGGAAACTGAGCTAGAATTTTGAATACATTTGGTTTGTGATTTCAGATTTTTTTTTCCCCACCTCCATTTTTTTCGTAAGCAATTTCTTTGTTTACCTCTTGTTTGTCTTAAAGAACTTTTCTTGCAAGATATAAAAGAAAAAGATCGTAAAATAGAAAATTGTAATCGGATCCCAAAGACCTCCATTTTAAATGTGTTAAAAAAAAAATTCATCCATTTTTTTTTTCTATTTTTTTTTTTTTTGTACAGAAGAACGTATTAATAATCCAATGTTTAAAACGTGCTTTAGGTTTATATTCTCTTTCATTTTTTTTTTTTTTTAAGAATAAACTCTCTATTTCCGCAAGGATCGTCTAAATTATAAACCGAAACAAACAAAGGTATTTTTTTCAGGGGCTTTTTTTTTTTACATTTATTTTATTGTATTTTAGATTGGTTCACTTTGAAACTATCTCGGCTCGCTTGGCACTGCAGCTGTGACATCATAAAATAGCCAGAAATGTCAACCCGTCTTGCCGCTGTATTTTCCCGCCGTCTCTGTTCGCCCTCACGGTGTTTGTAGTCCCACCGCCACTAACGATGTCAGCGACATTGAGTTGTTTCCTCCCTGGGGCTTACACACAGCATTCCTTTCCTCGCCTTCACACCTCCGTCGTCCTCGCATGTCCAACCTCCACAATTTGATACGACGAACCAACCAAGAAACAAACAAAAAGAAAACAGTTCGCGCCCAGTCAACAAAGGAGTTGTCGGCCATTTTTTAAGTACGTGCTGTAAAATAAACACGGCAAGAAATGTCAACCAAACTTTTCTTGGTGAAGCAAACAGAGAAGAAAAAGCCAAATAGAATGACGACAACTATCTGAAAACAAAAGATTCCTTCAAGTCCTTCCTGTTTACAAATAACCATAGGACGACCACGAAAAGCTTTCTTTCTTTTTTTGGGGGGGGAGCGGAGAGGAGTATTTATGGAGGAGTATTTAGATTGCCACTTCTTTCTCGATCAATATTTTTTTATATCTATTATTTAACACTAAATGGCATTGGAACAAGGGATGCTATATTTACCATCAGGATAATACCAAAGAAAGCAAGACAAACGCAGGATACTTACGGAACCCATGACAGAATCCAAGTGGAAAAAAATCCAAGTGGACAAAAATTCCAGCCTCTTATCCCCAAAGTGGACAATATCCCAGCCTCATATAAGAATAATTAATAAGATCAGGTGTAAAGGCCATATTATATTAAGACAACATATCCTCATCTAAGAGCGTAAAGGACTTCCTGCAGGGTGTTGGAGCATACATTTGTTTCAATTGATCATTTATAATTATATATACATAAATAAAGCATAAATTCGTGAGCATGAAATAACTGTATATATTGGATATTGTGCTTATTGTCTCAATTTGACATCGATGTGTATATATTGGATATTATACATATAATTGTATACATTAGGTATTATTATTCTTTGAATTTGACATTAGAATTTATATATTGGATATTGTAAATACAAGTGAATATATAAGATATTATAATTATGGTCTCAATTTGGCATTGGCGTGTATATATTGGATATTATACATATAATTGTATATATTGGGTATTATTATTCTTTGAATTTGACATTAGAATCTATATATTGGATATTGTACATACAAATGAATATATAAGATATTACTATTATTATGGTCTCAATTTGACATTGGCGTGTATATATTGGATATTATACATATAAATGTATATATTGGATATTATTATTGTTGTTTCAATTTGACATTAAAATTTGAATTAAAAATTTCCTTGAAATTTCAATGTTAAATTTTTTTATACATCGTGCGTTGGGTAAATTGTCACCATTTTACATTTTTAATTGCTCGTATGCGTGTTGTTTGGTTTTGATTTTGTCAACTGCACAGAATACTAGAGTCAATTAGACACCATCTTTGAAAAAAAAGAACGCCATAACGCAATTAACTCCGACATAAATTTAATACAGTGCTTGGCATTCCCACCGGAAGCTCCATTGCGACAATTTCAGAATGTTTTGTTGACCATGTTTGCCGTAGTCTCTGAATATGGAATCCAGTGAAGTCCGTAATCTCTTCAATATCAGAGGTTGGCAGTGTAGATTCGGAGAAAGTAGCGGCTGTTAATTCTTTAAGCCTTTGATATCAGGTTGGCAGTAAAGATAATTTGGGAGAAATTAACAAAATGGCTGCCTTTATACACGTCGAATTGAATATTTTGAGCTTTCTGATTGGTTAACCCTTCTATTGGTGAACTATAAACTGAGTCAGCTCATTTTGACTGGCTCACTAGTACATCAGTCTACCCAAAAAACTGTAATATGTTTAGTTGTCAATTTGAGGAGAGTGCAGGGGATTCAGTTGGATGAGTCTAATGGTAATTACGAAGATACAACAGTCCACATACTGATCGTTCTGATAAGAAAATAACTCCCGAATCTGTCGGTGAGGACTTTAGACTCAACCGAGAGTGCTGCCCTGAGTCAAGAGGGTGGCTACTGGAAGACCCTATGTCTGGCAACAGAACTCTGCACCATACCACACAAACAGAAGAACCCACACCTTACATCTGGCCACCTAACGCCACAGATTGTAACCCACTTGATTATTATGTGTGGGGCGAAGTTGAGCGACAGACCAACAAAACTCTTTGTAACAGCAAAGATGAACTGAAGGCAAGGATTATGGCAGCATTCACTAATTTAAACCAGGAGACCGTCAAGAAGAGATGTAGGATTTACTCTTTAGTATTTATTTTTGTGTAATTTTGGTAAATATATCTGTTAAAATGAGATGTCAATGTTATTTTTACTTTTGCGTAATTTAGACGACAGTTTATCCATCGCACCCTGTATATAAGACATTATTTTTAATTTCTGAGACTTGGTTTTAGTCGACTATTTGGAAAATACGCTAGGGTTTGTCTACTGGGTTCTGCCCTGTTACCACTTAGGTTTTATGGATTACACAAAAGATTTTGATAAATTACAACACAGAATTCTAAGAAAACTATATAACTTTAGGAAGGATATTAGAATAATCCAGAGTTTCATACGCAGAGGAAACGAATTAAGTAGGTACACAAAGATAGAAAGGGTTGTAAGACAAGGATAGGTCTTCTCGCCGGATTTATTCAACCCCAAAAACGTGGCTGCCTTAAGCAACCTGAAGACCTTTTGTTATCGGTGGGCGTAATCTTAACAATATAAGATACGCAGATGACAGAAAGAAAGCCAGAGGAACTCCTAGACAAGGTGATGGAAGAAAGCGAGATAGAAGCATTAAGCAACTACTCTAAGAAGAGAAAAAATATGGTTGTCAGCAAGAGGAACAGCCCAAGACAACGAATGGTAAAAGTCGAAAGCAAGCAAATACTGAAGTTTCAATATCTGGGAAGTGTTTTAAAAGAGGACGGGAAATGTGACACCGAGATCCGAACGCGCATTGGAATCACAAAAGATACCTTCCAGAAGCTAATCAAAATAATAAGATACAGGAAAAAAACTCTTTAGAAACAAAGAAAAGAGAGGCTGAACTCCTATAAAATAATAACTCTTTTATAATCTGTGAGTGCTGGGAAATTTCCGGACGGATGAAGAGGAGAATTGAAGCAACAGAAACAAAGAAAAGGGTGCAATATCAATCCTCTTATATGACTGTTTATGCTGGGTAAATTCCTCACTGATGAAGAGGAGACTTGAAGCAACAGAAACAAAGACAATAGTTCTGATCTATGACATATCAATCCTATTATATGGCTATAAATGCTGGGCAGTTTCCTAACTGATTAAGAGAATTGAAACAGAAACAAAGAAAAGGATGCTAATCTTCTATGAAATATCATTCCTCTTATAAGGCTATGAATGCTAGGCAATTTCCCTACAGATGAAGAGAAGACTTGAAGCAAAACAAAGAAAAGTGTGCTGATCTATGAAATATCAATACTCTTATATGGCTGTGAATGCTAGGCAATTTCCTCATTGATGAAAGGAGACTTGAAGCAACAGAGACAAAAAAAGAGAGTGCAATATCAATCCTCTTATATGGCCGTGAATGCTCGACAATTTCCTCACCGATGAAGAGGAGACTTGAAGCAACAGAAACAAAGAAAAGAATGCTAATCTTCTATGAAAAATCATTGCTCTTATAAGGCTGTGAATGCTAGGCAATTTCCTCACTGATGAAGAGGAGATTTGAAGCAAAACAAAGAAAAGAGAGCTGATCTATGAAATAGCAATGCTCGTATAAGGCCATGAATGCTGGGAAATTTCCTCACTGATGAAGAGGATACTTGAAGCAACTTAAAGAAGGATTTCTGATATCATATGAAATACCAATCCTCTTCTATGGTTGCGAATACTGGGCACTTTCCTCACTGATGAAGAGGAGACTTGAAGCAAAATAAACAGAGAGCTGATCTATGAAATATTAAGCCTCATTTATGGTCGTGAATGCTGGGCAGTTTCCTAACTGATGAAGAGGAGACTTGAAGCAAAATAAACAGAGAGCTGATCTATGAAATATTAAGCCTCATTTATGGTCGTGAATGCTGGGCAATTTCCTCACTGATGAAGAGGAGAACTGAAGCGACAGAAACAAAAAAAAGAGTTCTGATCTCCTATGAAATAGCAAGCCTCTTATATGGCTTCGAATGCTGGGCAATTTCCTCGCTAATTAAATGGAGACTGAAGCAACAGAAACAAAGAAAGGAGTGCTGTCATTACGCTTTCTTTGTTTTCAGATAATATTTTCTTGTTAGTCGTAGCTTTAAAAAATCCCATGTCCCCCAGTGTATAAGCGATCATGGTTCTCCACACATTCCTTTTCTTTATTATATGTGAAATGCCATGACTTGTCAGGAAAGATAGTACAGTTTTTTTAATTGCCTCCTCCGCAGTTTTGAATTTAAATTTGTTTTCCTCTTAGACTAGTTGCCGCCCAAATATAAAATTTGTCTTGCTATGTAACCACGATGCCTTTCTCTAATGACAGGTCTTTTTTAGGACGTAGGCGACCATAGCTCTCCACAGATTCTCTTTATTAGCTGTGAATTGCCATCATGTCTTAGGAAAGATAGTGGAGTGATTTCCCATTGCCGTCTACATAGTTTTGAATTCCAAGTTTTTCTTCTGTTAGATAGGTTGCCATTCAATTTTAGAGAGCCCAGCCCGGTCTGCAATTTAATCAATATACCTTTATTAAATTCCAACTTTATTTGTTTTTAATTAATCTTGACTTGAGTGACCTAATTTAATATTAATTTGATTTCAACTCCTGGGATAATCTTCAGTGTTAATAATGTAGTAATTTTCTTTTGGCCTGGAAGGGGTATATAGCCTTATTCGGCATTCTTCCTAGAGATGGGGTCTCGATAAAATCACCAAGCCTCCTGTGCTGCAAACAAGTTAATAAGAGTAGATAGGTTCGCCTATCGTCCGGTCAGTAATCCTTCTATTTATTGGACAGGTGTAGAGTTTATGCCTTATTTGCTGTTTAGGATATGGGTTAGTAGTTCTTTCTTCGGTGGCCTTAATGATGTAAATGTCTTAAGTTTTTGTTGATTTGACTGATCAGTGACTGTGACTTGTTATTATGAGGGCATCGGTTTGACAGCTTTCTGCTTGCTGTATCTGACAGCTAGTATGGTGCCCGAGGCTGCTCTGAACAACAGTTGCATAATATCAGGGAATTTGTAGTGCCATAGATAGGTGTCTCTATATTTATTTCCGAAGTGAAACCCTGGGGTCACATTATGCATTAGTTTTAGCCACCTCAGTCCAATTTGTGTTGCCATAGACGATAGATAGAAATAATTATTTTGGCCTTTTTTCTTAAAACAAAATCTTCTAATAAAAAGGCAAAATTAAATGAGATTCGAGTAAACTAGTAAACTAAAAAACATCGCCTACTGTCCAAATTTTCTTTCTCCAATATTCGTACCAATTTCTGTAGTGTAGAATCTCTTGAAATGGTCGCCAGTTATCTTCGCACTTTCGGAAACAGATTTAAATTCTTCTATAGCTACCAATGAATTCTCTGTTCCCTGACATCTTCCTCTTTGCCGAAAAGATTCTAGGATACATATGTGTGGCCATAGTGTTTACATCCGGGAAGATTTTCCAATTGCAAGTGAGTTTTCTCTCGAGTCCCTAGTTGATTCTTTCATGTGCTTTCGACTTTCGTTATTACACTTTGTTAACTATCGCTTCTCCCTTTATCGTTATCCTTCTTCTCAGGACTGTAAAATATATATTAATTATGAAAGGCTTAACGCTTTTTGTGCGTGCGTAGATGCGTTGATTTTATGAAAGAACACACACACACACACACACACACACACACACACACACACACACATATATATATATATATATATATATATATATATATATATATATAAGGGCGCGTGTGTGTGTGACAAAAGTATAACTTGGTACAAAGCTTAGCTTAGTATAACAAACGAACAAATGGGAAAATATGAGCGGGAAGACTATGTTGCGCCAGTCTTTTAAGTGTAGCACGAGACAAATTGGGTAGAATGGAAATATGAAAATTGTTTTGGGCCAGTAAATGATACTGACTAAGCTTAGCTTCGTATAGCACAAAACGAAATGGAATGAAGTGAGTATAGGAAGATTGTGATGTGACAGTCTTTCAAATAGAGGATATTAATTACGCTTAGCTTAGTAGAGAACAAGTGCAAATCGGATAAAATAGGGATAGGAAGATTGTGTTGCGGCGATTTTACTAAGACTTAATCAGACTATTAATGTTTCCTGTTCATTTTCGAAGTAGATCACTACGGAGTGTGCACAGGTTTCTCACAAAGACTTCTGCTCAAAGAATATATACGATTTTGATGGCGGCATCAGTGTTGTTTCTGTTGGGGCCTGTTTAGGGCCCAGAATAAAAGAGACGGAAATCGAAGGTAGGGAGTATATTGAAGATATATACAAAACAATAGCGTTAGTAATAGGTAGATTAGCACTGCGTCAACTACTCTACTTCACTTCACACTCTTCCCTATCTGACTGTCGGAGTTTGTATTTATGAGAGGAGGAAGAGTTTATTATACTGTAAGAGGGTTTACCACAACAGTTTCTTTTTCCGGTGCATTCAATTCTTACTTGGTACTGTACAACAGAGATACGTGTTGGGTATGACGATAAACTACATCCGTCAGCAAGTCCTCTAATCAGGAGTTATAGAGGAATATGGAATCACCTCTTAATTGCTGTTGTTCCTAGGTCCACCACTGACCCGTGTTGATAGCACCTGTCCCGTTCCCAGAGCAGATCGTTAATATAAAACAGAAAGAACGTCCGGGGTATGACGATAAACTACATTCGGCAGCAAGGCCTCTGATTAGTAGGTTTTGAGGAATATAGAACCACCTCTTAATTACTCTTGTTCCTAGATCCACCCTTGAACCGGTGTGGTAGCACCTATTCCGTTCCCAGTTATAGGTAGATCGTTAATATAAAACAGAAAGATCGTCCTGGTTATGATGATAAATTACATCCAGCAGCAAGGTCTCTGATCGGGAAGTTTTGTGGAGTGTGGAACCACCTCTTAATTGCTGGTGTTTACAGGTCCACTGTAACCCCGGGGTGGTAGCACTTGTTAGGGTCCCAGCTATAGACAAATGGTGAACCTCCAAACAAAAATCAACTGTATATTTTATAGCAAAAAGACGAATAATACATTTTATAGTAAGATTACCAACAATAAATTTTTTTATAAAAAAAAATTACCAACGATACATCTTTTTAGTGAAATTACCAACAATCTCCAAACGATATATCTAAAAAAACATACCTTTTAGCCTAAAAGTATAAAATAGTGCACAAAATAATTAGATTCGGCATTAAATAAACCATAGATGTTGATATGCCGCTAAATCAAATTAATCAACCAACAAACATGTATATGCACAAAAAGCTGAGAATCATCTACCATGTACTCAATTGTGGAAGCAGAATAACATATATAATATTTTTTTATTACTTTAAAGCTTCCAAGAAAATTAAATTTGTGCAGTAAGTGACCCATAAGGAGTTGATATACTATTAAACGTACAAATCAATAAATCAACAATAGAAGTATTATACCAGGATATAGTTACTCTTATTAAATAAATCAAGGCAATTGTGAGAAAATGATAATAGGGGTGGGTGTCAGATTAAAAATCATAAGCCACGTATCGTAATGCCAAATGTCATAAATAATCCTTGAAAGTCCAAATTGAAAAAAAAAAAATGCTTGGGCGTAATTCAAAAGGGTTCAAAAATCCATCTCAACAGTTCGCAATGCAGAACGATCTTAGGCTTACGGCCACAATCACGTTGAAAGACGTTAAAACATCGGCACCCGTACGATCATCGAAGTTAAGCAATGTCGAACCTGGTCAGTACCTAGATGGGTGACCGCTTGGGAATACCAGGTGCTGTAAGCTTGGATGTGCGAGTGACATGGCTTACGGCCACATCAACTTGATCTTGTACAGTCACCGAAATTAAGCAACGTCGAGACTGGTCCGTATCTCAATGGGTGACCGATTGGGAATACCAACTGCTGGATATGCGGGTGGTGTAGTGGATAATGGCTCGGAATTGTTAGTCGAAGAGCCGAGTTCCAATTCCCGTTGGGTTTTTAATATTCATTTATTTTCAAAAACCCTGGGGAAAGTTATGAATTCACCCAGCTATGGATTAATTAGTAAGACTTGTTTCACTAAACCATTATCGTCTCAAAAAAAGAAAAAAAAATTCACAATCTAAATATATTTTCTGGCTTTAAATAAACAGCCAAGGGCTGATAAACCGTAAAAAAAACAAATTAGTCAATCAACAAATAAGTTACGAAGTCTTTCCTCTAAAATAGCGTTCTTTTACTGGGGAAAGAAATGGGGTGATTAGTCGAGGCTATTAGAAGAGCCCAAAAATCTATCGAATTTTTTTTTTTTTTTGGTTATAAGACGCATTTTTTCCTATATAATATCTCCAAAAACAACCCTGTGTCTTATAGATCGAAGGTCAGTGACGGTAGTTATCAGTTTAGCGTATGGGGTTAGTTTCAGCTCCACCCGATTCTGTGCTCCTGAGAGTAATACAAGTGCAGGGTTTCCCAATTAAATGAACAACGTTTTGAATAACGCAATTTATGCAGTTGGGATAAACTTGTCAAGATTATCGATAATGAGGATTTCAAGCTATAATAAGGATTCAGCACTACGGTAGGCACTATCATATGTTTTAACCTACACATAAATCAAACTTAACCTTTTTTCGGCATCCAAATTTACATGTATCTAATTTAAAATTAATGCTCCATCCTCGTTTATAATGAATTCGTCACGATTAGTGAGGATTTTCAATAACGTTCAGGTTTTAAGTGGTATTAGGCATTCTAACATCTTTTCTAATTATTACATTCTAAATAGTTACCACAAATTGGGTACTTCTCCTCGGTCTGTGATGAATGTGTCATTGTTAGTCAGGTTTTCATACTGAAATATGCTATTCAGTGAGTAAAATTGTGGATAGTGGGGAGGGCTATGAAGTAAAAAAAAAACAACTTTTTTTTCCTCTGATTTCTTCCTTCAAAATGTGTAGGGGGCGTCAAATGAATCGGAACGTCTTATAAGTAGCGAAATACGGTATTTTGTTATCGTTATAGCTGCTTCGACTGTAATTCAGACTGATTTCTTGTCTTCAGTAATTTTATGCTGAGTAAATGAATTCAACGAAATGGATTCGAGAAAAAAAATGCGTCCTGGGTAAGCCGATAAACTACATCCTCGTCCCGGGTATGACGATAAACTACATCCAACAGCAAGGCCTCTGTTCAGAAGGTTTTGAGGAGCGTGGAACCACCTCTTAAATGCTAGTATTCCCAGGTCCACCCTGACCCGTGTAGTCATACCTGTTAGGGTCTTAGCTAGGAGCAAATGGTTAACCCCACAAACTGGGGTCAAAACACTATGAAAGTGTAAAAATAGGTTTTAATATCAGCAATACATTTTTGTAAGAAATTATTACCAGCAATGAATTTTTGAAGGAAAAATTATTAACAGCAATACACTTTTGGAAGGAAAAAAAATTTACCAGCAATATATTTTTGAAGAAAAAAATATTATCCGGAATACATTTTTGTAAAAATATTTCCAGCAGTAAAAATCCTGTTGCCATTAAATAACCCATTGATATTGATATGCTGTAAAACATACCAAATCAAATGAAAAAAAAAAAAATTATATCTATAGGGTGGTCCGAAAGTCATGTCACCATAAACCTCTGTTCCAAACAGTAGGAGCTCGTGTCAACCATCTGAAATAGAAAAATATATTATGTAGAGGTGACAAGATTTTCGGACCACCCTATGGAATAACTTCGGCAAAGTTCGGCGACTAAATTTACTTACCGTAAATGTACAGTATTTTTCTTTCAACTGCGTTTATTGGTTAGGACTTCAGCGGACGAAACGTGTCACAAGAAAACTTTTTCAACTTTGTCATACATTCATATTGTTCTTCATATATAAAATATATATCGTTATCTCACACACACACACACACACATATATATATATATATATATATATATATATATATATATATATTTTAAGCGTTTCACCCTAAGCAGGCGGGAAGCCACTAGGACGCAAGGGGTTACAGAAGATTTGGAGCAAGATCAGATAGCAGTGATAGAGGAAAGGATGAGGAGAAGGATAGTGGATAGATCAAGGCAACTGGAGATGTCGATTGACATTACATTTGAATAGTTGGAGATTATAGCTGGAATAGGGAATGGGGTTCCACAGGCGAGAGGTGCGAGACATGAAGCTATTGGAGTAGAAGAGACGGATACATTTAATAGTTTCAACAGTGAAAGGGTGAGAATAGGATGCCAGCCTCGTAGGGCGCTTGAACTCATGAAGTCTGGGAACCAGCGAATGCAGCTCCTCGGACAATTACCATGAAAGTATTTGTAGAAAAGACAGAGAGAGGCGACAGCGCATCTGTGAGAAAGTGACTGTAGACGAGATGCCAGAGCAGGGCCAATTATATTGCATATCCGCCTCTGGAGCTTATCAAGAACCCCGAGGCAAACAGAAGGGGCTCCAGACCATATATGGAAGCAATACTCCATGCAAAGACGAATTGTTGATTTGTAGATCTGCAGGATCGATTCCGGGGAGAAAATTTTCCTGGCGCGGCACAGGGAGCCAACTTTCCTCGCGGTGGACGAAGCAATTGACTCAAAAATTTGTTCCATCTCAGGTCAGCAGTCAACGTGAGACCGAGCAGCCGCAGAGAGGTGCTCCCGAGAAGTTGAGCGTCAGACATTCAGGGCAGGGCAGGATCTCTGTGGTGATTAATAGAGAGCAGTTTTGTTTTTGAAGCATTAAAGTTGACCAGCCAATTCCTGCCCCAGTTCACAACCGATTGGAGGTCCTTTTCGAGACGCACGGCCAGGTTAGTTTTGTCAGTGACACTAGATTTGTTTTTGAGGCAGGAGTAAATTGTGGTGTCATCCGCGTAGATGCCAACTTGGGAATTTATGGCGTCAGGAAGGTCATTTATGTAGATAAGGAATAGAGTGGGGCCTAGGATGGAGCCTTGAGGAACACCTGCGTTCGTGGGATAGGAACTGGAGGAGAATCCGTTGAGAACGACCTTCAATTCTCGGTTTGACAGGAATGATTGTATTAGATCAAACAATCGACCCGTAATGCCATAACCCTGGAGCTTACGAAGAAGGCCGGCATGCCAAACCCTATCAAACGCGTTGGCGATGTCTAGGGCCACGGCACGAACTTCCCCGTTATTTTGAAGAGCTTGGTAGACAGTTTCAGTGATGGCCATAAGCACATCAGCTGTAGATCGGGCAAAGCGGAAGCCATATTGTTTGTCTGAGAGCAGATCATGGGATGTAAGGTGGTTAACCACTTCGGTATTGATTAAGGCTTCGAAAACTTTGCCGAAGATGGGTAGGAGACTGATAGGACGGTAATTAGAAGGGTCAGAGGGGTCGCCAGAGTTCTTGAAGACAGGAACAATCGAAGATATATATATATATATATTTTTTATATATATATATATATATATATATATATATATATATATATATATATATATATAAAAAAAAGGCTTAAACACTAATATTCCATAGTCATAATTTATTCAATTGGAATCGTAAATACGACCCAATTCATCAAACCTACAAATTCAATTTTTGAATTTGTAGGTCGGATGAATTGGATCGATCGTTCGATAGATAGAAAAAAATCTGAAACAGATAGATAGATAGATAGATAGATAGATAGATAGATAGATAGATAGATATGGGTGCATCCAAAAATTGGCTAGAAAACCAGCTTACATGATGAAAAATGCCCCAAACGTAATAAAAAGTTTTATCGTAAAAATCTTTAAGATAAAAACCAAAGAAGCTTTTGATTATTAAAGTATATTTTTAAACCTTTTTAGAACCTTCGAAATTTTTGTTAAAATCTTTTGTCTTTCTATCCTCAACGTGCAACCACAAATTAGTATGGGAAATTTGAGCGTCTTTTTGCGGGGAAAAACACATTGATTGGGAAATTCTACGAAACAAAATAATTGTCGGATTTTAAGGAAACATTCAGGACGTCACAAATGAATAAAATTGTTTTAGAAACGTTTCTTTTTTTGAAAATCTTTGTAGCAGTAAGTTTTTTTTTTTCATCTTTTAACCCCAATTATTTAAAGCTAAAAAGCTAAAATAAAGCTAAAAGATTATTTAATTAGAGAAGATTTTAATCGCTTTTATGGATAAAGTACAGTGCTGTTCGATAAAAGTGACTCATCTGATTTTTTTACAAAATGTTCTCTTCTCCGATGAAACGATTTTTATGCAAATCACAAATCAAAATTGATGAAGGAATACTTTGATGAGAAGCAGGTGAGGGTTATGACATGGCCACCCCAATCTCCTGACATCAACCCCATAGAAAACTTATGAAGTATGTTGCTCAACTGCTTTCTCGAGAGCCTATACTTTATAATGCTCCATAAGTTTTCTATGGAGTTGAGGTCAAGAGATTGGGGCGGCCATGTCATAACACTCACCTGCTTCTCATCAAAGTATTCCTTCATCAATTTTGATTTGTGACAGGGAGCATTATCCTGTATAAAAATGAGCTTGGTGGGGTCGATTTGCACCCTTTCAGGAGAAGAGAGCAGACAAGACTCTAAAATTATCTTGTACTGCTCGCTCCTGAGGGTCTTTTCAATAGGTTTTAAGAAACCAGTTCCACGAAAAGAAAAGCATCCCCAGAACATTATACTGAACGGATGCTTGACAGTACTTACTGCTAAATTCAAAGAGCTTTCAAAGCTTCTTTGGATTTTAGATCGCTTATCTTTTGAATTTAGCTCAACTTTCGTTTCATCGGAGAAGAAAACATTTAGTAAAAAAAACAAAAAAAAAAAACAGGTGAGTCACTTTTATCGAACAGTACTGTATATCGTAGATACGATTGTTTTAAGAAATAACATTTTTTTCGATGAATAATGATTTTACAAGATTTTAAAAAAAGAAATTAAATTCTTTATTTTAATAATTTATAAAGTTTTAAATCTTTTAAAATTCTGTATTAATTTGTAGTGTGTTATAGAGGAATAAAGCGTCACTGCCAACACTTGAGTTTGAACATAGATCGCCAGTGAGTAAACACAGGCGATCATATCATTGAATTAAGTAGACCACATGACCATAGAGGAAACATATATATGGAAGGTAGCATGACGTCTAATTGATCGCTATATTCTAGTCTATCCTCTATACTATTCAGATCTTCATTTCTAGTCTAACCTCTATTAATATATTGTCCACTATTCTCTACTCTGTTAACTATACTATTTCTATATTCAGATCACTATTCAGATCATTGTTCAGTGGTTACTTTTCAAGCGAGTATTATCAGGCAAGTACTACTAGTGTGAGTGTTATTCGAAGGTGTCTGGCACCAATATCATTCAATGGTGTACTATAGTTGTATCTGCGATTACAAAGTCTCTACTACAACGAGCACTGTGAAAGTGACAATGAGTATTCGTTGGCATCACCAAATTGGAAACAAGTGTTTGTTGACATCACAAAAATTTATAAATGTGCAAGATGGATTCTGATGAGAAAAGTTTTCAATCATGAAACAGTGAACTAACTTTGTTTGCAGTTGCTGTAGCAGTTGATTCAGTATAGTCACTCCACTTCAGATCAGTTAGGTCAAGACAATGTACCTATAATATCGTTATATAGGAATAAAGTATCGTTGCCGACACTTGAGTTTGGGCAAACACAGACGATGCCATTATTGACTGAAGTGGATCACATGAGCATAGAAGAAACGCATATATAAGGAAGTCGCATGACGCCTTGATTGATCTCTATTTCTATACTATCCTCTATTTCTATACTATCCTCTATTACTATAAGAATCACATTTCCATTCTCTATACTATTCCCTATACTGATCACTATTCGGTGGTTACCTTTCGAGCGAGTATTATCAATCAAGTACTATTAGTGCGAGTGATATTAGAAGGCGTCTGATACCAGTATTGTTCAACGGCGTTACTCTGCTTGCAGCTGCGATTACAAAGTGTATTCGTTGTCATCACAAAAGTGGCAACAAGTGTTCGTCGATATCACAAAATAGTGTTTAGGTGCTATTCTTATTAAATAAAAACTATATTTAGTACTTATAAATGGAAAAGCTTACTACAATTCATCGATTCCAAGTATTTTAAAAAGAATTTTGAATTGTGTAAACGTGCCGATTTTTGTAACTATGGACGTCCATAGACGACATTATCAAACTTAAGAACGGCAACTATAGTCACTTTAAAATTCATTTGCAATTTTCTAACATTTCCTCAATAAGTGCCTTCGTAAGTAAGATTATAAAGCCAAAACACCTAAAATTCAATAAATATTAGATTAATTATAATATTTTCCTAAATTTCTAAAATAACATGGGTAGTTAAGAAATTAAATAAAAATGGTGTTCTTGCTGTATTCGTCAAGTAATATTTACAGTTATGTACCCTTTACTTAAAATTGCGAAACATTAAGCTATCGATAAATCTGTCAAGAGCACACCCTTGTATTAAAAATGCTTTTCTGCGATAGTTCAAATAAAAATACGTAATATTTGTTTTACTTCAGATTAATTAAACTTCAAATCAGTTAATCTTCCTCAAATAAAGTTTCAGAAAAGCATATTTTATTTTTGAAAGATTTTTTAATTAAAGAATTACATTGTGTCAATAAATTTGTCAATATGTCCGATTTTAGCGATTTAAGAAATCATTCCAATTAATGTAAGTTCTGTTTAATATATAGTAAAGTATTTTGATTATTGTAAATATTAAATTTCATCTATGACCTTTGAATTAAAATTAAAATGAAAGATTCAAGTATGATTTTTCATTTTATAAAATGCATTTTAAAACTTAGGCATCCCTTTCTGGGCGGTACCTACGTAAATAGATACGACGAAAGAGATATACACATAAATATGAATATAGGTATGAACAGACCGAAACATGGACCTCATTTCTGAAATTTTGCTCACGAGGTTCGCCATGATATTCATCTTGAGTGTGTGTGTGTGTGTGTGTGTTAATTCGATCTGTCTTTTCTTTTCTATCTATCTATCTATCTATCTATCTATCTATCTATCTATCTTTTCATTTCTATCTATCTATGCATCTTTCTTTTCATTCCTATCTATCATTCTGTCTTTTCATTCCTATCTATCTATCTATCTATGCATCTTTCTTTTTATTCCTATTTATCAGTCTGTCTTTTAATTAATATCTATCTATCTATCTATCTATCTATCTATGCATCTTTCTTTTCATTCCTATCTATCATTCTGTCTTTTCATTCCTATCTATCTATCTATCTATGCATCTTTCTTTTTATTCCTATTTATCAGTCTGTCTTTTAATTAATATCTATCTATCTATCTATCTATCTATCTATCTATCTATCTATCTATCTATGCATCTTTCTTTTCATTCCTATCTATCATTCTGTCTTTTCATTCCTATCTATCTATCTATCTATGCATCTTTCTTTTTATTCCTATTTATCAGTCTGTCTTTTAATTAATATCTATCTATCTATCTATCTATCTATGCATCTTTCTTTTTATTCCTATTTATAAGTCTGTCTTTTCATTCATATCTATCTATCTATCTATCTATCTATCTATCTATCTATCTATCTATCTATCTATCTCACCTGTATGTGTGTATGTGCCTTGTTTCGATCTACCAGTGTTCAATATCGTGGGATTGATATGAAATGAATGTAATATGTCTTTCATGGGTAAAGTCCTTTTCCTCCCCTGGAGACGTGGGTTTCTGTTCGAATCGATACAGTCCAATCAATATCTTCTGTCGACAAAAAAAATCGAATTACGGCATTTGGAACGCCATTATTATATAAATGCATTTCCCTTCCTTTTCTGCGGCTTTAATCGCCAGAGGTGAAGACCGGAAATAAATAATTCCTCTGTTTTGTTTAACAATGGGTTACAAAGAACAAGAGATGCTGACAATTCGGACATGTTAAAGAGAAGTCACCAAGTGCATTTTGTTAAAGGTAAAGGTGAAAGTTCGCGACGTTATAAGGAAATAAAAAATGGGACGACAAATCTACGGGAAGAATCAATCTTCTGTCTGTCAGATAAACTTTATAAGAGTATAGTAACTGAACAAAGTCTTAATTTATCGATTTGTTTTTTTACGGCTTATCAATACTTTGTGGATTATTTAAAGCCGAAACATACATTTTTTAAGTATAACCCCAACCAATGTTTACCTACGGACTCAAGAGTAAACCCAACCAATTGTTGTCCATAGACTAACGTATAAAACCGACCAATGGTTTTCTACAGTCTCAAGTATAAACCTAACTAATATTTACCTACAGACTCAAGTATAAACTCAACTGATCTTTACTTACAGCCTCAAGTATAAACCAACTAAGCTTTACCTATGGTCTCGGGTATAAACCCAACTAATCTTTACCTACAGTCTTAGGTATAAAACCAACTAAGCTTTACCTACAGTCTCAGGTATAAACGCAATACTTACCTACAGACTCAAGTATAAACTCAACTAATACTTACCTATAGTCTCAAGTATAAACTCAACTAATCTTTACCTACAGTCTCAAGTATAAACTCAACTAATCTTTACCTAGTCTCAAGTATAAACTATACTAATCTTTACCTACAGTCTCAAGTATAAACTCAACTAATCTTTACCTACAGTCTCAAGTATAAACCCAACTAATCTCTACCAACATTCTCAAGAATAAACCCAACTAATCTCTACCTACAGACTCGAGTTTACAAACCCAACCAATCGTTTTCAATAGACTAACATATAGACCGCTCCAGTAGGAAAAAAAGAGCAAAAAGAAAATGAACAGAAACGGGGAGGAGAAAAGAGTAAGAAAGATGAAATCGAAAAGAAAGGAAGAAAGAAAAGATAAAGAAAGAAAGAAAGAAAGAAATAGTAGAGAAGAAGAAAAAGAAAAAGTGCGTGAAGAAAAAAGAAAGAAAGAAAGAGCCTGAAGAAAAGATGAAAAAAAAAGAAAGAAAATTGAAACAGTAGAAAATAAGGGGAAAAGAAAGAAAAAAAGAAAATAAAGGAAAGAATACAAAAGAAAAGAAAACGAAAATAAGAAAAAGAGGAAGAAAGCAAAAAAAGAAAAAAATATCTTATTCCCGACTTTCTGCTTGCAAATTTCTCTGGTTTCTTTGTGCTTGGTTCTGTCCGTCGTTCAATTTTCAAGCATTACCCTTGGGACGGAGCAAGAATTCAAACAACGGACCTTTGAGCAATTGTTTTACATTAAATCAGTTAGTTTATTATTATATTTATCGAAAACATGACAAGTCAACAGCTGGAACCAATGGAGAAGAGTAAAAATGAACTCGTCCGATGACGGCCTAAGCCCAGATATAAAAGGATATTGGAGAATGTGCAGTTAGTAAACCTAAATCCAGCAGCGCAGCAAGCAACCCTGCCTTGGTAATATTAACCGTTTCCCTATAAGGAAACACTCGGCATTCATTAGCCGAGAAGCCAGTACTATTTTCGGTCGAAATTTATAAAATACGCTTTTTTTTAGGAAAACAGGTTTGTCAAGTCCATTAAGTGTTAGCGCTCTTTCTAGTATTGATAAGGGTTTCCACCCGAAAACTTTCTGCTAGAAATGGTGCAGAATGTTAACATCTTGATTATGTCATTGTTTTCTCTTCGTGTAACTTGTTCTATCGATTTTCATGGAGTAATGGATAGCGGTTTGGATTGAGGAATCGGAGAGCCGAGTTTTTATTCCACTTCGAATCCATTACATTCACTTACGTGCTAATACTCTTGGGAAAGGTATGAATCCTCTTCTTCTCACCCACCAGCTATGGGTAAATAGCAGAACAGGCCGGGTTCTATAAACTTGGATGGCAACTGGTCTACCGCAGAAAGTAATGGCGACCTACTGCGGGAAAAAGATCTGTTTCGTCAGTCATGTATCGAAAGATACATGATCGCCTAAGCGTATATCACGCATGGCACATAACTGACTGACTATTATTGGTAGTCTTCAAGTGATACGGTTTCTGTTATTTGGTTCTTTGTGATTCTGTAGCGCCAAGACGCAATATTCAGAGAGGGACACTCAGTTGATTCGTAGATCGAGCAAAATGCTTAAATTAGAATTATTTGACCCATCTTCAGTTAGATTGGAGCAAAACTATGTTGATGTTATAAAGATTCCGATTTCATTTCCAACCTCCGTTTTGGTTATTCCTCATTCAGTAACCCTCTCAAGGTTACAACAATACATATATATACATACATATATATATATATATATATATATATATATATATATATTATATATTTAAAAATATGATTCCAAATCGCGACATAAGAGGTCTCATGTTTCAAAACAAAAGAATGAAAAACTGCAATATAATTATTGGAATTAAATTGAGCTAAAATAAGCTCTATTCCATCTTCAAGCGAAATTTTTTTTGGAATAACGTAAAAAAAAAAAATTTGGCTTGAAGATGGAACAAAACTTAACTAATTTAATTTAAATTTTAAATTGATTTTCGTTTTTATTTTGAAACATTATCACGAGTTGGAATCATAAAATAAATAATTATATTATGCTTTTTTTGTATCGAGCACTATTTTTTTTTAAAAATAATAACTAAAATACTAAAGGACTTTGGATTATTTACCTAACCAGTTCCTTCCTATTTTCTATATATTTTCACATATTATATATATATATATATATATATATATATATATATATATATATATATATATATATATAAGTGAACACTGAAGTTAACACTTAGAGGGGAGGGGCTGTTTCATGCTAGACGGAATCGGCAGGCCTCGAGTGCTGTTTTTTTCTCGGCTATCGATAGCCGAAAAATAAATTGTACTCGTGGCTTGCCGATTCCGTCTAACATGAAAGAGCCTGTCGCGTCTAAGTGTTAACTTCAACGTTCACTTTTATATTCACACACGCTCTATCTTTGATATTGAGCACTTTATCTCATAAATATAGCCCACCTTAAAAAAGTATATTTCTTCATATATATATATATATATATATATATATATATATATATATATAAGTGAACATTGAAGTCAACACTCAGAGACGACAGATTGTTTCATACTAAACGCAATCCTCAGGCCTGTGTTAGGGTTAGGTTAATATTCAGTTTTATATTTACATACGCTCTATCTTTGATATTGAGCACTTTATCTTATAAACATAGCATATATTTATTTCTTCTTCCTCTCATATATATATATATATATATATATATATATATATATATATATATATATATATATATATATATATATATACAACTCTAGGATTAGTGTAGATGGAATAAAATTTCAGTAAACAAAAACACTATTCTTAAAAAGAGCGCTCAATACAAAGTATAGCAAATATTATTTATTCGAAAATTATAACATAAACATCTTATAATATTCATGACCATCAATTGGGAAAACATTTGAAGTGTTGAAAGAAAATGGCTATTTTTGTCGTGATTTTAAAAATTAAAAAATTATAACATAAATATGTTATAATTTATATATATATATATATATATATATATATATATATATATATATATATATATATATATATATATCATAATTATATGCTTTGTTAGTCGGACCTGCATACAAAACTTGTTTGCTATGTTCATAAGGTTACCGTTGTTGTTACCTCCGGCCCTCTGAAGGAAATATCTCTTTGTGCTTGGTAATGTTCTTCGAATTTCGAATAGAACACTTTACACAAGGCTAGATTGTTCTCAGTCCATTTTTCTTGTTCATCTACCACTTACATCGTGCTTATCTGTTTCTTGCATTCAGCGAGATTGTGGTATTTTCAGCACTACCAGACAAGTATTGTGCCAAAGAATTAGACATCATTTCACTCCAAGCAAAGCAATAAAGCCACTAAGACGCAAGGAGTTACTGAGTGCGACTGAATAAAAAAAAAGAAAAAACGGAGAGAACAGAAAAAACAGTAACTAATAAGACAAAAGATAATGACATTAAGAAGCTGTAAGCATAGAACTTACGGTTACACCTAGCAATTTCTACTGTAAAACCTGTGAGACCTAACTGCCAATCTAGTACAGAGCTTAAATTCATAAATCAAAGAGGAATGTCTATCATAACAGTTACCATGAAAATATCTATAGAAAAAAGCACCGGGAAGCTACGTTAGGGCGGGTGGCAAAGTGACTGAAACCGAGATACTTGATCAGGACCGATAACATTGCAGATTGTTTTTTGCATTTTATCAAGAATCACTAAATATTTAGCAGAATCACCAGACCAGAAGCGACAGCAATATTCAATGGACGACTTATAAATGTGATTGATAGATTTTGGCAAACAAAATTATTCTGCACGACACATGGGGCCAACTTTCCTTGCAGCAGACCTAGCATTTGATTCAATATAATCTTTCAACTTCATGTTAGCGGAAAACGTATATCCGAGAAGGCGTAATATATCACTCTCCCGGAGATTAACATCAGCCAGTCTGGTGGAAGGCCAAAATGTTCTCTAACACGATTAAAAGTGAGAAATTTTGTTTTGGAGTTTTTAAAATTAACAAGCCATTCCTTGTCCCATATAACAACAGTTTGTAGTTAATGTTTTTAGATCAGTTGCTAATTTGATCTTATCGAACCGATCAGACTTATCATTAAGACAAGAGTAAATAGATTTGTCATCCGCATAGATAGAGCGTTGATAGCATTGTGAATTTTGTTGATGAAAATTAGGAAAGATATGTGCTTTAATTTGCGATGATTTTATGTCATCTTGTGTTGGACTTTCTGGAGACTTACATATACTTATATTCAGCTTGGTAAATAACAGAGGTGTCGCTACGTAGAATAATGGTTAACGACTTAGTTTGGAGATAATCAATATTATGAAGTTAGTTTTTAGAGGGAATTATAATAAATAATATCATTGCTTTCTAATCCCAGCAAACGTTGTTTTGGAAGGTTTACTTTCTTTTTTTATGAATATAACTTCTATCCTTCGTATAGTCGCGATACATTGGAGCAAGCACACACACACACACACACACACACACACACACACACACACACACACACACACACACACACAGACCTTCTGTTTAGAAGACAGTCTTCCTGGTTAGTTATTTGTAGATTAGAAGAGAAACCAGCCTGCCCCTGCGTCTATACTGAAATCGATAAGTGGACGGTGGAGTGTGGTGAGTGCATGTAGGATCGTCCTTCGCTTTGGTACAGGGTGTTTTATATTTGATTTTGCTTATTCAAGTATCTGGTTTCAGAAACTAAGTTAGCTGGTTGACATCTACTAACGAATACTGGTTTTAATGTGAATGAAGTTGTTAAGATGATCAGTAGATATACTTTTCAAGGATATTTTAAAATATTTTTATTTCTTATTTTTGACTAGAAGGCAATTTGCAGATCACGAAAACAAAACAAAAAAAAAAGCTGTGAAGAACGCTCTGAAGGGAAATTGCAGTTCTTCTTTTTTATTTATTTAAGTGCGAAATTAACTCAATGCTTCAGTTTTTCACTGAAGCTAGCTGTCGGGACATCGACATTTTTAGCTATGGCAATATCCAGAAAAATCTATTTCTCATCTTAGCCTCAGTCTTTAAAAGCCGAGGAACAACAAAGTAATTGACACAGATGTACACGGGAGGCGACCACCAAAGATGAAAATGACATAATCTGAAGACGACGAGCAGGAAAGAGTTAATTTACCACTGAATCAAAATGCATTGACAAGGAAAAAAACTGTGCCGAGAATAGATATCTATCATCTAAAACAAACGCAACTGACTCAGTGTTAACATGAAGTGAAAGAAAACAGAAAGATAGACAAATAAAAAAAGACAGGGGGGTGGCTAGCTTGAAAATTTATTGTTATGTCATCATTCGTACATTCTCTAGTGTTTATCCGATACGGTAGATGGGAAAAGTCGAAAACCGAAGCCACATCGGTGGCCTGGTTGTTAGGTATCGACTTACACAGAGTTAGGCATACCATCAGAAGTATAACGTACAGGCTGGCATAACTAAACACATACGTACCCTAAAGCTAACACGGGCTTACGGCCGTATCACGTTGAAAACGTCGGTTCCCGTGTGATCAGCGAAGTTAAGCAACGTGGAGCCTGGTTA
>CAHIKZ030000424.1:1282500-1285000 GCA_903632075.3 Acanthosepion pharaonis | reverse complement strand
AGGTGAGTGAAAGATTAGGATTAATTTTAAATTAATCTTTCACTCGTCAGTATTTTAACATCACCTGAAGCGACACGCAACTGACCTGGTGTAGTGCCTGTTAACGTTTTAATATCCTAAAATAAATAATATATATATATATATATATATATATATATATATATATATATATATATATATATATATATATATATATATATATATATATATATATGTGTGTGTGTGTGTGTGTGTGTGTGTGTATGTATATATATATATATATATATATATATATATATATATAAAGATATATATAAAAGTAATCCTAAGGAGCCAGGCAAACATACCTAGGTTTCACCTAAACGGATCTTCAGGGTAAAGCCGTCATTACTCTGAAGATCCGTTTAGGTAGGTTTGCCTGGCTCCTTAGGATCACTTTAGGTTCGGTCTACTTAGTGTATTGAGCACTTTATGTACTTGTCTTTTACTCTTACGTTTTGGGACAGGGAAGTGGGTGTTCATTGGACTTGGATCTTAAACACATATCGATTGTTTTCGCCTTGTTTTAATGTTCATGGTTCTTTCTTTTTTAATTCCTCATTTTTCCTTGGGTACCGATTTTTTCTACTACAAGTTAAGCTCTCCATGGTTTTTCCAATTTCCACCATTTATATATATATATATATATATATATATATATATATATATATATGTCTGTGTGTGTGTGTGTATGTGTGTGTGTGTGTGTGTGTGTGTGTTATCTTTCCGTTTCTGGTCCTTCCAGATTATAAACCAGTAAGAATTAATTAAAGGCTAGGTATCTAGGGATTTGCATCTCGGGTGGTACTTCTTCATGACACGAAGAGGGATTAGGTTTATAGACATGCTTTGATGCATGCGACTGTAGCGGAAAGAAACGGACAATTTCAGCATGTCCCACCAGGTGACCTTATGACCCATTTAGTTTTGTCACTAATAAATATATTATCTCAGTCTTTTACATATACACATCATTCTTCTCTTTCTATCTATCTATCTATCTATCTATATTGGACTGTTCAAATATATCTATCTGTCTGAGGCTGTTTATATCTCAGTCTGTTCCATACCTCCCTCCCTATTTCTCATCCTCTATCTCGATATATATATATATATATGTATACATACATACATAGACACACACATATATATATATATGTGTGTGTGTGTGTGTGTGTGTGTGTATGTATGTATGTATGAAAATAGAAGTGTCGGTCCTTTAAATATATATATATATATATATATATATATATATATATATATATATATATATATATATATATATATAGTAGATCCACTTCTATTTTCAGAAGATACTTTTAATAAAGACTGAAGAGCGCCAATCAGTTATTTAAAATTCAGGTATCGCCATTTTTGTATCAGTTTCTATCTATTTAGTTATATATCTCAATCTTGGCTTGTTCAAATGTACCTAACTCATATCTATCTATCTATCTATCTATCTATCTATCTATAACAATTTGTTCATATCAATTTTTGTGTGTTAAAAGCGTATCTATCTCAGTCTGTTCATTACCTGTGTGTGTACATATATATATATATATATATATATATATATATATATATATATATATTTTGCACAGGTAAGACAGGTAAGACAGTAATTGAGAAAGCATTTATTTGCGCAAGAAACAATTATTTTCAAAAACTTTCTGACTTCATAAACAGATAGGTGGCACTTTCTCTCTCTCTCTGTCTCTCTTTCTCTCACTCTCTCTCTCTCTTTCCATCTATCTATCTATCTATCTATCTCTTAGTGGGAGACAGATTTTACGTTGATCTCACGAACTGTTCAAATGTATTAGATTATGATGTAAAAAAAAAATAAAACAGTATAAGCATGCATATATATATATATATATATATATATATATATATATATAAGTGTTGAAACTTGACTAATGCATGGAATAATAATGCACACAAAATGTACTTAGAACAAAATGTATTGAAACAAGAAAGTGTACACAATATTTACATATAGTCTTTTGTATATTCCTGGTAAGACCGTTCCTGGAGAATGTGTTGACTGAGTCGCAGTCGGGCAGAGCCTCTGGTTGAATCTCTTGATTCCACCCTCTCTTCCCGGTACCAATCATATTTATATGATCGGTACTCCACTATGCAAATTAGGTGGATCCTACCACAACAATAAGTATATGTATATAAATCAATATATATTTAAGTATATATATATAAATCAATATATATATATATATATATATATATATACCAGGTATAACAGCAAAATTAATGCAAGTGATGATGACGGGATACCAATCGTAGTCCTAAAGAAATGTGCTATTGAGCTGTCATCCAGTTCTCTCCAGATTATTTCCTCACTCACTCTTGCTTTCCAGCTAGTTGGCAAGTTTTAAAGAACTCTGGAGACCCTTCTAGCTCATCTATTTACCTGATGTTCCCCAAGACTCTGTCCTGGGCCTTACACTGTTTCTGATCT
>CAHIKZ030000424.1:1200000-1280000 GCA_903632075.3 Acanthosepion pharaonis | reverse complement strand
ATTACTAACTTCTATTTTAAAATATTGCAGAAAAGCATTTCTGACGCAGAGGTGGGATTTTTTTATGAGATGCAGACCACTATCTGGATAGACTTATAGTTGGGAATTTTTTCTAAGGGCGGGAGCAGAACTGTAAGAATGTCCCTTTATGTATTTTTTAGCTCCCCAGTACTCTTAAAAATAAAAATAAAAATATTCTAAGCAATCTAATATTTAATTTTAGATACTTTGTCTTTATAGCCTAACTTACGAAGACACTTGTTGAGAAAACGTTAGAAAATTTCCAAAAATTTAACTATACTTGCCGCTGATAACGTCACGACTGTACTTCCGTATTTAAAAAAAAATCAACACCTTTATACACGCATAAAATGAATCCAGTTTTTTAAATTATTGTGGGTCGTTGAATTGTAGCAAGCTTTTCCATTTATGATCAGTACATACAGTCTAAGTTTAATAATATCACTTGACCCTAAAAATCAGTACAATGTTTTAAAAGATGTAAAATATTATTAATTTTTCTAATTAATATTAAGCATATATATGCATATATATGCGTAGTATTAATTACAATAATTAATACAAAATTTTAAAATATGTAAAACTATTAATTACTCTAATATTATGCATATATGTGTGTGTGTGTGCGTGTATAAAAAAAGACTAAAAACATCCATAGGTCATAAAAAATCGCCTAACTATATATATATATATATATATATATATATATATATATATATATATACATATATATATATATATATATATATATATATATATATATATATATATGTTTTTAGTATATTTTATTATATCTTTACACACACACACACACACACACACATATATATATATATTTATATATAGTTAGGCGATTCTTTTAGACCTACTCGGATGTTTTTAGTCTTTTTATACACGCACACACACAGACACACACACACATATTTATATATATATATTATAAATTAACTGATTTAAAAATATGGTACCATCGCTACACAGGAATTATCATGTTTCAAAAACAGAAAACAAAAGCTTCAAATTCAATTAAATGAAATTAAAAGCATTAGTTCTGTTTCATCTTCAAGTGAATTTTGGGATCTACTGAATAGAAATTCGCTTGAAAATGAAACAAAACTAATGCTTTTAATTTAATATAATTGATTTTTTGTCTTTTCTGCTTTTAAAACATGGTAATTCCTGTGTATGATGAAACAATATTTTTAAATAAGTTAATTTATAATGTTTATGCTCTATAAATTTACATTGAGCACTGTTTTGTAAAAATAAAAATATCAATAAGAACACCAGATTATATATCTTACTGTTCTTTCTTTTTACTATAATATATATATATATATATATATATATATATATATATATATATATATATATAAAAATACACAGAAATAAACCGAACAATATTGATAAGAACCCTAAAGTTTACATAGGATCCACCCAGAATTGTTTCAAAAAACGCTATTACAACCACCTCAGTAGTTTCAATAGCAAAACCTATAAACATAGTACTACCCTGTCCACATATATATGGAAGATCAAACAAGAAGATAATAATTTTGAAATGAGAAATATTAAAAAAAATGTGATAAATATAGGGCAGGTGATAAGTTATATTCTTTATGTATGGAGGAAAATCTAACTATCGTTAACTACAAGGAACCTAAAAATTATTGAACCAAAAATCGGAAATTCTTAGTAGGTGTAGATATAGGAAAAGCTGGTTATTAGAATAGATTTTTTGTTGTTGTTGTTGTTCAGTAAAGTATATACCCCCTTCCCTGTTGTTTGGCTTCTTTTATTTTTTTGTCACGTGGTCATAGTTATTTTCAGTTTTGCAATAAATTCTGTTCCATAATTTTTCCTTTTCAGACGGCATTACCTTGAAGATCCGTTTAGGTGAAACCAAGGTAGGTTTGCCCTTCTCCTTAGGATTATCTTATATATATATATATATATATATATATATATATATATATATGTGTCCTTAAAGTTCGTGTGCACGTTAAAAATTTATAACTTTATTTGTATTTGCGATAAAATAATTTGTAAAAAGGATTAAAAAGAAGTAAATGTATATTTTTTAAGGTTTTATTGAAGTTTCCACATGTCCTCCATCATTAGCAATACAAAAGGTAATACGATTTTTGTTTTGCAGTTCACGGTAAACATTTGCCAACTGAATTACAGTAATGCCTGAAATCACATTAGTTATTTTAGCAATACTTAAAACTAGGTACATTAAACTTTATTACATTTTTTAAAAGATTATTTCTCTCATAAATACAAATGAAGTTATACATTTTTAAAGTGCACCAACTTTATGGACACCCTGTCTATATATATATATATATATATATATATATATATATATATATATATATATATATATATATATATATATATATATGGGTATGTTTATGCATATTCACGTTTATACTACACCCAGCAATCTGGCCCTCAGCCTGTGTGCATGTCTGTGTTATATCACTTAACATTTGAATGAGTGTATGTTATGTGTGTTATATTGCTTAATATTTGCATATATGTGTGTGTTACATGATCTACTATTGCATGTCTGTATAAATATATTATGTAACGTTTGCATGTGTGCATGCGTGCGTGTTATGTCCCTTCAGGTATGCATATATGCTTACACACCGACCCTTGAAAAAAGGAAGTTGTAAAAGAAAAGTTAAAGAAAATGTCATCCCAGATCCGAACACGTTCTACGTATTTTCATGAAACCCAACCCACTTATTGGTTACGTGATATCAGACCGGAGAATACGTTTTTAACAAACACGCAAACACACAGAGACATATACAAACAATCACAGAGATATATACAAACACACACATCGCGAAACACAAAGATACACACCCAGACTCGGGTGCGTACACACGCACGCACAGAGACACACATAATCTTATTACAATAAACATTATATTCAGTAGACATCACCGTTTTTTTTTACCGAGAGAAATGAATGGCTAACGACGTAGAAATTGAAAACCTTAAAGAAAATATACCTCCTGACAGGAATCGAACCTTTAATCTCAATTTCAAACCAAACGAGCTTTACCTTTAAGCTTGGTATTTTGTCTGAAAGTTGTTTCCAGAATTAAAAACATACATATAAAGAAATCAACAAATGTATTATCTAAAAATGTTTCCGCATACAAGTAACGGGCTCAGCGACAGTTACAAATATTTTCTTTTTAAATGACCAAATGAGAAAAAAAAATTTTAATTATTAATTTTGACCATCTGTCTATATTTCTAAGATGAGGTATTATGTACACTATTTACATTATTCGGACTATTGTCCTCATCTTTGTTTCCATATTTATCACACGTTTCGGCCGTTGTACGCTCCGGCCTTCTTCAGATGGTTGCAATGTCGAATTGAACCCTTTATTTCGCTCACTGGGTTAGACTGTTCTAGTTCCATGTGCCATGTTTAATGGAGGTCAGTTATCAGTTATCTCCTGTTAATTCCCCTCTGAAAGTTCTCCACTGCCTTAACCGGGTATTGAACTCAGACTTTTGGGGTCCTATTACTGGATCTAACCAACGTCTTTATCCATTGTTCCATATGTCCATGAGGACATCAGTGTATAACATCAGGACAACCTCCAAAAGCTGGACGACACTTCGCAGATATCTCTCCCGAATAAGACCCCCATTGAGGTGAACATGACTAATGACTGTGTATACGCTGTCCCGTGCAGATGCCGGAAAAAATATAAAAGGGAGACAGGCCGCCCCCTTAAGGTAAGGCTTCAAAAACACCAGAAAGATGTAACACGAGGGGAAGTTGAAAAATCAGTGAGCGAAATAAACAACATTCCAACAACCTGAAGAAGGCCGGAGCGTATAACGGCCGAAATGTTGTGATAAATATGGCAACAAAGATGAGGACAATAGTCCGAATAATGTAAATAATTTAATTTTGAGCAATTTCAACATATTCATTTAGGTTTCAGAAAAATAATCTACAAGTATAAAACAATGATTAAATAAATAACTTAGAAACACTATAAAAACAAAACAAAAAATGTCTTTAAAATTCGACGTTGTTGTAAAATATCTAATCTTCATCGACCGTATAAATTTGTTCCTGAAATTGAACGCTTGTCTTTACGTGTAAATTATGTAATACTTTTCCATTCTCATTTCTTGGATATTACAAGTATAACGAAGCAATATGAAAATAGTTTTTTCAGACTTATCCATTCCAAAATAAGAATAAGTCACCCGTCTTATCAATAACTTACTTTGTATAATATTAACAGTGAACGTGATATAATTTTTTTTTTCTCACAGTGTTCACAATGAACTAATGTTCTTTGGAAAACAGTGAATTCACTCCTTTGTATGTAAATAGTAGAGAAGTTGAATCGCTTTAGCTCTGTGATGCAGTCCAGACACAGAAAGAAAAAAAAATCTTACAGAAGGTACTGATGGAAAGTGATAAGAAAAGACTAAACATCAATTGCAAGATAACAAAATGTATGTCATTAGCAAAAGGATGAACCTAAAATGTAAATTACACATTTAGTCGGTTTAGTGCCACACGTGATACTCGCTAGGGCGATGATGTATCTTTCAATACATGACTGATGGCAGAAGATTTTTCCCGAAGTAGGTTGCTGTTTCTTCTGCGTTAGACTGGGTGCTAACCAAGGCGAAAGGACCCGGTTTGTCCTATTATATAACACATAGCTGGGGGAGAAAATATGGATCGGTACAATAACTGAGCTTGTATAATATTAACATTGGACGTGATATAAATTTTATTTTTTTCCCAGTGTTCACTATGAACTAATGTTCTTTGGAAAACAGTGAATTCACTCCTTTACATGCAAATAGTAGAGAAGTTGAATCGCTTTAGCTCTGTGATGCAGCCTAGACACAGAAAGAAAAAAATCTTACAGAAGGTACTGATGGAAAGCGAGAAGAAAGGACTAAACAACAATTGCAAGAAAACAAAATGTTTGTTTTTAGCAAAAGGATGAACCTAAAATGCAAATTAAACATTTAGTTAAATTAGTGTCTCATGTGATACTCGCTTGGGCGATGATGTATCTTTCGTTACGTTACTGATGGCAGAAGATTTTTCCCGAAGTAGGTTGCTCTTTCTTCTGCGGTAGACTGGATGCTAACCAAGACGAAAGGACCCGGTTTGTCCTATTATATAACACATAGCTGGGGGAGAAAAGATGGGCCCATACCTTTCCAAAATGTATTTTTACATAAGTGAATATAACGAATTCGTCTTCGAATTCAAACTCGGCTCTCAGAGTTGTTGTTTCGAGACGCTATCCATTATACCACAATACTTTAATTTTAGTAAAAGTCGGAAAGTGCGGAACTGAAATCCGAAGGCCCGTTGGTCTAGCGGTAAATGCCTTCCAAAAGCTAAGCAAAGTATTAAGAGACGGAAAAACTTGAGAAGTAAATGCTTTTTGTGAGTATGTAGACTATCGTTTTTAATTTTCTAAACAGACACACACTCTTGCAATGTTCTAATAGAAAATAAAAAGATAGATACAAGTTTGTTTTATTTTTGCTTTTCAAATATTTGAAAGACTAAGGGCAAGCACTGTCCAACCACTGGCCGTTGATAAAAGTCCGCAAACGTTAATATCTGTGTCCGTTAAATCAGGGCTCCCGTGCATATCTGAATACATATTTCCCCCGTCTCTCAATACGAAAGGCGTTCTGTACTTTTTTTTTTCTTTTCTCGTTGAACGTGCTTGATCCATTCGATCAAAATATTGGGTGTAACAAGACGTCTCAGTTACGAAACACTAAAGTCCCTCCCCTCACTTCAAGGCTACCACCCGTCCCCGTTGCCGGCTACTGATCAGACGGAATTCCGAAACACCCAGAAAGATCAACAAAAGAATCTGTTTACCGTTTTCCGTACTTTACATGAGCCGACTTCTCGACTTTCACGATTCTGGAGAATTCTTTTGTATCGAAATTCTTCCCCACTCTTTGTTCTTGATGACTAGCGCCGACAAGCTACAGTTATACTTGCTACTTAAAAAGATATGGTAGGTGTATGATAAGTGGGCTTTCAATAGGAAAGACTTTTAACCATTTCCAACGTGCACATCTACTATGTAGTTAATTTTTTTATCCCACCATGTGGACTGCAGCAACAGTAGAAATGGTGTTTCTTGGGTAATATAGCTCGATGGAGCGCAAACCTTTCCAGGCCGGCTTTGAATTCAGAGTTTTCCTTCTCCTAGACCGGTTGCCACCCAAGGCTATAGAAGCCAGTCTGTCCTGCTATTTACACATAGTTGTGGGGAGAAGAAGAGGATTCATATTTTTCCCAAGGGTATTAGCACATAAGTGAATGTAAGGGATCCGACTGGAATTCGAACTCGGCTCTCCGATTACTCAATCCAAGCCGCTATCCATTACTCCACCATGACTCCATTGACATAACATAAGCTTTATTAATAACATTAACTAGCTCCCACTGTGTTATTGGATTAGACAAAGCCAGTAAAAAGTTTATGATGATTGCCACTAAAGATTTATACCATTTACATTGCTCGGACTGTTGTCCTCATCTTCATTGCCATATTCACGTCGTTTCGGCCGATGTACGCCCCGGTGATTGGAATTTCGAACTGAACCCTTTATTTCGTCTAACAAGGTAGTTTGTTCTAGTTCCACGTGCCACGCCTCTTCCGGGTGTCTCAGTTAATTCCCTTTAACTCAATTCTCCAAGTTTTGGTTCACCCCTGCTGTGGTCTGGTATTGAACTCACAACTCTTTGAGTCTAGTCACTGGATCTAACCAACGTCTTTATCAACTGGGCCAGGACCTGTGAGTTCAATACCAGTCATGCCACGTGCCTTGCCTCTAACATCCGTTAGAGGCATGGCACGTGGAACGAAAACAATCTAGGGTGGACGAAATAAAGGGTTCGAATCGACATTCCAATCACCTGAAGAGGACTGGAGTGTACAACGCCCGAAACGTTGTGAATATGGCAATGAAAATGAGAATAACAGTTCGAATAATGTAAATAATGTAAATAATCATAATACCTCATCTCAGAGATATAAGCAGATACAATCTCAATTGTTATCTACTGTCTTCTTGATTACCCTTCTATTGTTATCGCTTCTTAATAATGTTTCTATTTTTACTTATTCTTTCACACTCAGTCACCTCTTATATCTTAGTGGCTTTATTGCCTTGCATAGGGTGAAATGATTTTTAAAAAAAAAAACAAAGAACATTGATACAACTTAACTTTACGGGGAATATAATAGGAAATAAATTTGGGGAGACTTTAGCTCTTAACAACCAATCTTTCTGATATCATGGTGAGGAAAGATGACATTGAGAATTTAACACCTAAAAAAGAGCATAAATTTCAAGGATGCATAATGAGGAAAGAGGGCAAGGCGTATTTATAGAGGGTGTCCATAAAGTTCGTGTTTCTTTGTATTTGCGATAGATATAATTTGTAAAAAGTTAGAATTCTATCTGGATTCTATCCTCTTAGGAATTTATATATATATATATATATATATATATATATATATATATATATATATATATAGTTTATGCAAAACTACATAATCCGTATGGGTAGACCCAAGGAGGATGATATCCAGAGAGCTCAATGTAAATTCAGAGCAAATAAATTTGAATAAAAACAGACCACTTTAAGGTTCCATGTAATATTAATAAATGATTTCACCACAACCCTTTTAAAGGGCTCTGGATCATCAGACTTTTGCTCCAAAGGAAGTACTTTTTGGAAGTAAAGTCTGATGATCCATACTTTAAAAAGGCTGTGGTGAAATAATTTATTACATGGAACCTTAAAGGGTCTGTTTTTATTCAAATATATATATATATATATATATATTAAAGAAATGGACAAGGTCCGACAATTTATTTATTAAAGACATAAATATAAATAACAACGTTAAACATAAAAATGTCTTTAATATATATATATATATATATATATATAGTTAGTTAGTTAGTTAGTTGGTTGGTCAATGAAGTTATTTGGTAATCCGTATGGATAATTCCAAGGCGGATGTAATCCAGAGAGCTCAATGTAAAAAGCAGAGCAGATATTAATTATATTAAGAAACATATATTAAAAACTTACATATGTAAGAATATGTAAGTTTTCAAGCCCGGAAAAATTAGTCACCAATATTTTTGTATGAAAATGGAGATCTGATGAATTGGAACCAAAATCCCGGTCCTAAGGACATAAATCATAATCCCATGAACACTTAAAGTTGTCTGTTTTTTTTAAGCGTTTTACCCTAAGCAAGACGGGAAGCCACTAGCATGCAATGGGTTACAGAGAGTTGGAGCGAGTACAAATAGGAGTGATAGAGGAAAGGATGAAGAGAAGGATAGGGGATAGATCAAGGCATCTGGAGACGTCGATTGACATTACATTTATCAGAGTTGGAGATTATAGCCACCAGGAAAACAGGAAAAAGCTAGGGAGTTCCACAGGCGAGAGGTGTGAGACATGAAGCTATTGGAGTAGAAGAGACGGCAACATTTAACAGTTTCAACAGTGAAAGGGTGTGAGCGAGATGCCAGCCTAGTTGAACCCTTAAATTTATGACGTTTGGGAACCGGTGAAAGCAGATCCTCGGAGCAGTTACCATGAAAGTATTTGTAAAAAAGACAGAGGGAGGCGACGGCACGTCTGTGAGAGAGCGATTGCAGACGAGATGCCAGATCAGGTCCAATTACATAGCGTATCCGTCTCTGGATCTTATCAAGAACCTTGCGACAAACAGAAGGGGCACCAGACCATATATGGCAACAATACTCCATATATAGGTGTGTGTGTGTGTGTGTGTATGTGTGTGTGTGCGCGCGGGTATGTGTGGTGGAATTAGATATGGTGATTTGCCATATATAGGCTTATTTGTTTTATTCCTGAACATTTGCGATACCGTTTTTCCAGGATTTTCTATTAATTTCCCTATAAAAATCATTTAAATTCTATATTAAAATCTATTTAAATTATACATTTGAAGGTCCTATTCTTGCAGTTATGTTTGAATTAATTTCTGACCAATGACAACTTCTTTCATATTGTATTTCTCGGGACAAGAATCACGGATTAATCTCCCTTTTTTTTTTCAAACATGTTGGTGTTCAATCAACAATGTTTTTCTTGCAACTAGAAATTTTAATTCAGTACATATATTTTCTTTATGTCGTTATAGATATTTTAGATTTTGACTAATCTTAACCAAGTATCATTTATTTATTTTTTGGTTATTTATTTATTTATTCATGGTTTACATACTCCACATTGTTTTTCTTACAGTAAAGGTTCAGCCTGTACAAGGCCCTGGAGCCACTCGTAGAAGAGGGTTACGTTAAGTGGTAGTTTATATCGATAGGAAGAGAAGATAACGGTTGCATTTAGACTTGAACGGGTTAAGATTGTAGTGATCGGGAAACATCCTCGAGGGAGTCTGTTCTACAGGACAGCGGTTCGCGGGAAGAAGCTCTTCGGCTGGAACTTCTCAGCGATGGAATACGGGGGAAATGTGGGTGATTTGCTACTATGTAAGAGGCATAGCGAGTCCTAGCCGTGAAGGTTAGACCTTAGCGTGGTAGTAGCGATGGAGCAGCGAGAGGCTTGCCACCCACCACTTGAGCGAGAGAGAGAGAGAGAGAGAGACAGACAGACAGACAAACAGACAGACAGACAAACAGACAGACAGACAAACAGAGGTTGGAGCGTGGGAAATAAATGAACGTGAACGAGAATAAGAATGGGAACAACTTTTTTTTTTAGATAGGTAGATGTGAATAAACTAGGATAGATAGATAGATAGATAGATAGATAGATAGATAGATATGAATAAACTGGGATAGATAGATTGATAGGAGTGAAAAGACCGATAGATAGATAGATAGATAGATAGATAGATAGATAGATAGATAGCCAAAGAAGTGGGGATAAAGAAAAGAGAAAATCCCGTGAAGATTTATGAAGTGAAAATCAAAGAGAAGTGAGAGGGAGGTACGCCAAGCAACAGCGCCAGAGAGAGAGAGAGAGAGAGAGAGAGAGAGAGAGAGAGAGAGAGAAAGGGAGAGAGAGAGAGAGGTTGGAGCGTGGAAAGTGAACGAGAATAAGAATGAGAAGATTGAAATTCGTTTTTTTTTTTTTTTTTTTTACAGTAAGGTTCACCCTGTACAAGGCCCTGGGGCCACTCGAGGTAGAGGCTTACGTTAAGAGACAATTTGTGCGATAGAAGAAGATAACAGTTGACTCCAGACTTGAACAGGTTAAAATTGTAGTTATCGAGGAAACATCTTGGGAGTGTGTTCCACAGGGCAGTGGTTCGCCAGAAGAAGCTGTTTGAGTGGTACTTATTTATACAGAGAGAAAGTGGGTGGTTTGCTATCATGTAAGTGGCATGGCAGATCCTAGCTGTGAAGGTTAGACCTCGCAGAACCAAGTAATTCGTCCGAGCATTTACCGTGGTAGTAGCGATAGAGCAGTGAAACGCTGCCCACATTCCACCTTGTGAAAGAGGCGTTGGAGGGTGGTTAAACAATGGTAGAGAAAAATGACATAATGCCCAGCCACCGGTTAAACAGTGGTAGAGAAAAATGATGTAATGCCCAGCCACCGGTTGAACAGTGGTAGAGAAAAATGACGTAATGCCCAGCCACCGGTTGAATAGTGGTAGAGAAAAATGACGTAATGCCCAACCACCGTTTGAACAGTGGTAGAGAAAAATGACGTAATGCCCAACCACCGGTTAAACAGTGGTAGAGAAAAATGACGTAATGCCCAGCCACCGTTTAAACAGTGGTAAAAAAATGACTTAATGCCCAACCACCGGTTGAATGGTGAGTAAACACTTGTAACTATTTTTATATCTACCGTGACTCAGGAGCTCAGGCAGAAGGGTGAAAATTGTTCAGGAACGCCGGGCTCAAGTGGTTAATCATGGAACTTTCAGTATATTTTGATCTGGGTAAATTATATTCACACACGTTTTGGGGACAAGCATGTACAGAGAACTGATGGTCAAAATGCATTAAGGGCGTGTTTAATCATCTGATGGAATATGTCTATGCCGGCTGCTGGGGGATTAGGGAGGGTTTCTTGTTTGACACGCTTGAGAGCAATTATCACATCCGATTTGATCTCGGAACATGTGCAAATGGTAATATGATTCTCAGTATCTTGAAGAGTTTAATACAGCATCTGCTTTATCAACCTTATTGGCTTCTTTCTTTTAGTTTGTCGAAAAGCCGGACTCACTGTATGGACGCTGATATAAATGGTGACGATACGTGTTTATAATCAACAGTTTACTTGAAAATATTGCAACAAAAGCATTCTTTTAATAAATACCAGTAGGTGCTGATAAGTACTTCATCCGACCAAAGAGGGTCCTTAAAAAGAAATCGACAATCTTGGACCTTCTAGCCCGCTTAAAATGGAATGTCAGAACGACGTTTTTTTTTGTTTTTTATCTCAATACCGCTTTTGTTTTAACTACCTTTACTCCCTCGGCAGTGTTTACTGTTTAAAAAAAAAAGATTATTAGAATTTTAATAAAACCTAAACATATCAAATTGAATATTTACATTTTCTTTGGTCTCGAGAAACATCGGCCAATTGTCAATTGATTCGAACTTTATAAAATTGTAAATAATATTTGCTGTATGGAAATTGAATAAAAAATATATATCGGCCAACATCGACCGCAAACAATCAGTTTCAAAAGGACAGTTTTTACCATTACACTGCTATTATTTTAACTACCTTCACTCCCTCGGCAATGTTTATAGTTTTAAAAATCGCTTATTAGAATTATATTAAAACCTAAATATATTTTCTTCGTTCTTGGGAATTTACAAGAAAAATAATCAATACTATTGATTTATTAGATTGTTTATTTACAGTATTTATTAATTATATCGTTTATTGGAATGGTTATCAAAATATTGGCTAATTGCAAACCGATTCGAAATTTATAAAATAATAAAATAATACGCAATATTTTTATAGTTGCTTCACATATTTTAATAATTTAATAAATGTTTATAAATTTATTAATAAAAAAGTTTTCATATTTCTTTCTTTATGAATTGGTAAATAATAAATATTGTATTGCATAATTTTTAAATAATACAATTATTCTTGTAAAAAACAATCTAATAAATAAAAAAAAATGTTAAATATTTCTGTTTTAAATTCTCAAGCGCAAAAATGCATGACTTCACTTTCATCAGATGTTCAGGTTTTATTAAAATTCCAATATATCGCTTCGTGAAACAACAAACATTGCCGAGGAGTGAAGGTACTTAAAATAATAGCGGCGTCAAGGGAAAAAACTCTTCTTATTAATAACTGTATTGTTTCTTTCCAGCTAAACTGACATCTGACTGTTCCAAGAAGACTTCAAAAGTAACTAGTAGCGGCTTCTTTTGAAAAATGGGCTAAATATGGCATCCTTTGGACACTTCGTTTCTTTTTTGCTGGCATGAAGATCCAATATTGACAAGAAATTCTTATGTTTGGTCCTTTAAGAAGATAGAATACTAGGAATAATGTTAAAGTATATCTGAGACTTGTTGCCTCTTGATCTCCAATATAAAGCAACAGGTATAAATGGTGTGAATATTCAATGAGAAAAATACAAAATATTAGGCTTCTGTGAAAGATTCAAAACTGTTGAGATAACAGCACTAATGATTTTTTTTTATCAAGTTCACCTCAAGCAAGGAAGTAAAGCCACTGAGACGCAAGGTAGTTACAGGGCGTGGAAGACATAGAATCAGAAACATTGCTAAGAAGCACGAATAAAAGAAAAGCAATCAGGAGGACAGTAGTAGATTGACATTGTATTTAAATTTTTGCGGGTTAAATTTGGCTGGAAAGCATGGAGCCGGAAGGTAGTTCCACAGGCGAGAAGTGCGAGAAAAGAAACTGTTAGCATATAACTTACCCTTACATCTAGCCAACTTAACTGTAAATTGATATGACCCCGTCGCCAGTTTGGTACAACGCTTAAATTCATATAGTCCAGGTATCATAGCGAAGAGCCTAACATATGACACAAGGCCAAAATGGGTGACGAGGAAAAAAGTTGTTCTTCTTCTGTCTTAACATTAAACTTAGTTAACCACAAACACTGACCCAAACATAGTACATGTTGTGGTAGGATCCACCTAATTTGCGTAGTGGAGTACCGACCATATAAATATGGTTGGTACCGGGAAAACGAGAGGAGGAATCAAGAGATTCAATCCAGAGACTCTGCCCGACTGCGACTAAGTCAACACATTCTCCAGGAACGGTCTTCCCAAGAATATACAAAAGACTATATGTAAATATTGTGTACACTTTCTTGTTTCAATACATTTTGTTCTAAGTACATTTTGTGTTGTATTATTATTCCATGCATTAGTCAAGTTTCAACAGTACAATATACCTTACACCAAAACAACGCAATCTTGCTATTCTTAAGACATCTACCATAATACCTCAGTGTCTCTGTGAAGTCCTAACTAGTCCCCATTATATACAATTCTTATCTCTGTGTGTGTGGCTGGGGGGAATATAACAATAATTTAAAATCTAAACCCCAATGTGTAAATATTTTTGTTGCAAATTCTCAAGTACAAAAATTTATAAATAAATGTATAGTTTCAAGGAAACTAGCTGGATCTGCCTCAATGTCAGATTTTCCCGCGATATGATCAACCTGGTGCGCTTTTGATCAGGTGTCAGAAGACGTGGCACCCACCGTGCAGAAACAGTCGTCATGCCAAGTTCAGTATATTCTCAATTCTTCTGCGGTACATGCTAATAGCATTGACTATTCTCTTTATACCTTAGGTCATCTTCAAGATTCTCCCATCTCTTCCTAAATTCAGCTGATCACTTTTGCACAGGTGATGAAGCTGGAGAGTTTGGCCTTCTTGGAATGGGTGACGAGAGGTGTTTCCACTGTCTTTTTGTCTCTGGCCCAAAGTGATGGACCCAGCACTCATACTGGCTTAGAAAAACGTTCAAGGAAACCAGCTGGATCTGCCTTAAACAATGTTAGATTTTCTCGTTATATGATCAGCCTGGTGCACTTTTCATCAGGTGTCAGAAGACGTGGCACCCACCGAATAGAAACCTTTGTAATGCCACGTTCATAGTGCAGAATATTCTCAACTCTCTCACGTGATATGCTAATAATATTGGCTGTTTTATTTACAGCCAATCGCCTGTCATCCATCATTATATGATCAATACGATCAATATTTTCCTCGATGGTCTAAAGTTGACCCATGTTCTGGACGTCCTTGTAATCCTGAATCATTAGCCTAATTTAATCATGAGCTAAATTTTAACACATTTCCCACCACTAAACCATACTTACAACGGTAAGAAAACTCTGAAGTTACTAAGGAATAAAACATGAAATTTGTCTGTTAAATATTCATCGGTATTTTGCGTCTACTATAACGTACGTGGGCAAGTAGAGCGTATCAAGTATTTAGTCTAAGTAGCAGTCCGCGTGGTTGTCTGAGCAGCAGCCGGATGTCACACTCCGAGTTAAAATCTTCCTGTATCTATTCCAGGCATGGGCAAACTTTTCCAACCAGTGGACCGCATGAGATATGATTCATCATAAAGTAATGCGAACTAATAAAATATTTACAATAATCTTTCGTTGAAAGTAAAGCGGTCATTTTCACTATGGAAGATCATACGCGTAGGCATCTGCCTTAGAAATGGTGAAAAAGTTAATATTTTTTACTTGAAAAAAAGATTTTTTTCTACAATTTAAAAATTTGAAGATTTCATATTTTATCGCTGATGACACGCTGTTGCGAGTGATTTGTTTCTAATTTATTCATTTAAAAACAGAAAAAGTATATAGTAGAGAAATATTGATAGGAACGTTTCCCATTTCTAAATCAAAATATTTTTACACGTATGGTGTTCCTTAATGAAAATCGCGAATGGTTTAAAATACCGAGAACGTTACCTTCAACGAAAAGTTACAAAATACAAGAAACATTATGCTTAATCATTGTTATATACATAGTTTCGTCAAACTGTACCTAAAACACAACGGGAATTAATAAATAAGGGAGGTTACTCAGAGATTTAATAGTTATTTCTCTTTGACACCAGCATCAGTGAACATTTTGGCGTGAGAGACAATGTGACTGAACAAGAGAGAATGAAAGAAAACACAACATTTTAATAAACGTTATTTTCATTATTAAATTAGTCTTGCTATTCAGAAAGCCAAACAGGCCGCATGTGGTCCGCGGACCGGAATTTGCCCATGACTGACAAGTTAATGTCGCATGAAAACTGTTTTCATACGAAAATTGACTGGACTAAAAATAAAAAGGTAACAATTTTTGTAAAACACCGCAACTATTTCTGGTACATAAACATTCTGGATTTACACTTTATCTGCTTTCTTCTTTAGTTCTTCTTATTCTGTTTAAAACGGCGAGATTTTCACTCATCTCAGCCTCATGCAAAATGTAATATTCTATTCTGTTTGGCTTAGAAGAAAATTCACTTTCTATTTAATAAAAGGCGGTCAGTAAATGCTAGACAATCTTCTCACACGGGTAGAAGAGACTTGAGACAAAAGAAATGTGGTTCTACAGAAGGATACTGAGAATACCATGGACAGAGTATCTGAGCAACAAAGAAGTTTTATGGGAAATGGAAACAAGAAATACACTTGTATTTCCAAACAGAAAGAAGCAAATGAAATTTCTAGGATGCACAATGAGGAAAGACGGTGTAGAAAATTTGACACTCACAAGATATCTAGTATAAAGGAAAGTTGCGAATAACCTACCCAACAAGCTTCTGTAAGTGGCTGGCAGAACAGGGAATAGGAGATATACCAAAAAGGACAAAACTTACAAAGAGTTAAAAATAACAAGAAGTTGTGGAGAGCCATGATCGCCCACGATCTGAAGGGACACAGCACATAGAAGAAAAGAAGGTAATATTGTAGTTAATAATAAGAGGGGCAATATGATAACACATAGATAGATAGATAGATAGATAGATAGATAGATATGAACAGAATGAGATAGATAGATAGATAGATAGATAGATAGATAGATATGAACAGAATGAGATAGATAGATAGATAGATAGATAGATAGATAGGAAAGGATAGATACATATAAAAAGTAAAACTTAAAAGCCGAACTATCGGGCAGTATTTAAGCTAGCTCCTGCGGAAGGTTCTTGATTGGGCCTTCATCACAATTAGGCAGGGAGGAGTAGATGCGATAGGCATCAATAAACTACAGAACTCCAAATCAATCGCTTCATTTAAGTATTTCATTAATATTTAAGCTTACCTTTTCAAAGTCCAACGACAATTCTTCTGCTGCTACTTGATTTGAAAACAATTTCATGTACGTAAATCCTTACACTTTCCGCATTGACAATTATTTTTATTTCATGGGGGATTTTCGTTGGATTTGCAATTGATTTCCTTTATACCCACTTTTTTTTTTTTTTCAAGTTCTAATAACTGTTATCATACAAAAAAATGGTCGCAAAAAATCACGTAAAAAAAACCGCCGCACACAATTGCAGTATAGAAAACTTGGGAATCCAAAATTTCAGGATTGCGAATTCGGATCCCGGTCGGAATGTTTTCAATTTGCTGACGTAGTCGGCCTGGTTCCAAAATGGTATGATATGTTGGGTTACGGCCTCTAGGAGTAAAGTTGAAAAAAGTGTGACAGAATGACATACTAGCATTCGCATTTATTATAGAGAGATATCAATATAAAATGTTTGGTAGTTAGGTAGACATTTATGAATATATACCTAAAATATACTGATCAAAAAATATCGAGTCTGGCGCAGTAAAAAAATTAAACTACACTATATATCAATTCGACATTTAATCTCTTTCGAAGTACAGGGTACAATGAGTAAATTGTCGCCATTTTATATTTGAGATTTCGCGCATGCGCGTTGTTTGTTTATGATTTTGTCGACGGTACAGTATAGCATGGTCATTTGGGCAGAGTCTGTGAGAAAAAGATCACCATGACGCAATTCACTCCACCATAAATTTGGAAACGGCATGCTGTACTGCTTGGCATTCGCGCCGAAAGTTCCAAAACAAATATTTTAGAATGTTTGGGTGTCAATCTGAGGACAGTGCTGAGGATTCGGAAAGAGTTGGATGAGTCTAATGGTGATTACGAAGATACGGTAGCTCGAAAAAAAAAACTCGCTCTGACCGTTCTGATAAGAAAAGACCTCCCGAATTTGTGGGCAGGGGCCTCAGACTCAACACGGAGGCCTACATCAAGTGCCTTAACGAGGTAGTGCTGCCCTGGGTCAGGAGCGTGGCTTCTGGAAGTACCTATATCTAGAAATAGTACACTGCACCATGCCTCACACGCAGGAGAACCCAGTCATGGTTGCCAGACAATTTTTGCGACCATATACATCTGGCCACTTAGCTCCACACATTGTAATTCCTCTTGAAGGGACCTCTGTGGGACTCTGTAGAGCGAGAGACCGACAAAATTACTTGTAACATGAACCAAAAGCAAGGATTATGGAAGCCTTCACCAACGTAAACAAGAAGTCCATCTAGAAGAGTTGCAGAAGATTCTGAAGTCGTCTGTAATCCGTGGTTGAAAGCAATGGCGATTTTACTGGATAACTTCACACTTTAGTATTTTAATATATGTTTGTGTAGTTTTGGTAAATATATCTGTTAAAAATTTATATATATATATATATATATATATAATTCTTCATTTTAAAAAAAATTATAACATAAAGATGTTATAAAATCACTACAAAAATAGCCATTTTGTTTCAAAACTCACAGTGTCTTATCAAGTATGATGTTGAATGTAAAATAAATAATAGATTATTAGTTTACATTCAACATCATCACTTGATAAGACACTGAGAGTGTTGAAAAGAAATGGCTATTTTGTAGTGATTTTATAACATATTTATGTTATAAATTTTTTTAAAATAAAGAATTATATCTGCTTTACTTTGTATTGAGCACTCTTTTAAGAATAGTATTTGTTGGTTATTGGAATTCATTCCGTATACACCAATCATATACTTTATATATATATATATATATATATATATATATATATATATATATATATATATATTTGCTTGGATAGATGTGAGTTTGTGACCCTGGGTTTCACGCTTTTAGCGATCGTCAGACAAACTGATTAATGTTTTTAAAATATATATATATATATATATATATATATATATATATATAGGTTAGTGCAAAAAATAATGACGTAATAAAGTCTTTTTTTTGACCTATAATTACGTCAAAAAACGACATTATTACGTCGTTATTTTTGCGTATATATATATATATATATATATATATATATATATATATATATATATATATATATATATATATGAGCCGAAAGTTTAGATTGTATTAAAAAAAACTATGGATCAATATTGTGAATTTCTTTCTTCGTTCAAAGATAATGTTATTAAACTTATCAGACGTTACGAAAAAAAATTACATAAAATAAATAGACAACACTTGTCTATATTATTTAATGAAACGTGCATGAATATATATATATATATATATATATATATATATATATATATATATATATAAAAGATAAATAGATATGAACAGATTGAGGTAGATTGATACACATGAATAAACATAGATAGATATGAAAAGACTGAGATAGATATGAATTCACATAGATCGATAGATAGATATGAATTCACATAGATAGATAGATATATAGATAGATAGATAGATAGATAGATATGAATTCACATAGATAGATAGATAGATATGAATTCACATAGATAGATAGATAGATAGATAGATAGATAGATAGATAGATAGATATGAATTCACATAGATAGATAGATAGATAGATATGAATTGACATAGATAGATAGATAGATGTGATTCACATAGATAGATAGATAGATAGATAGATAGATAGATAGATAGATATGAATTCACATAGATAGATAGATAGATAGATAGATAGATAGATAAATAATAAACAGACTGAGATAGATAAAGATACATATGAACAGACTGAGAAAGAAAGAAAGAAAGAAAAGGAAAGAAAAGAAATAACAGAGATGGATAGATATATAACTAACTAGCTAGATAGGTATAACGTCTTTTATTCCTTTTAATATGTTCGAATTTTAATGAAAAAAAAAAACTCAACACAAGGGAAAGCATTCAGTGAGTAGCCTTAACCGGAATGAAGCCGGGGGGGGGCGGGGCAGCGACTGAATGTGAGAACGAAAGGGGTGCAGTAAAGAAGGCCGATGCCATGTGTTCAAAGAGAAAGTGCGTAACGGAAGTCGATGGTGTGCCTCCTGAATTAATTCGATTCGCAACCCGAACAACAAACGCCGTTCCTGTAAATAACGTAACTGTACTTTCGATCGAGTTCGGTACTCGAGCCATAGGCAGGCTGAGAAATAAAGCAGCTCTTCTCTCTCATCTGCTGTCGGTCGATATCGTTTTACAGAAAGCCCGCGAAACAAAAACAAACATTGCTCAATCAAAGAACGGAATAAACTCGTTGCTTTTATTTACTCAAAACTCATAATTTTGGGAGGGTTTCCCGTCGGGTAGGGCCGGGCTGAACAGCAAAGCAAAGAGAGGACGTGAAATTGACAATCGTAATGGTAGATGGATTTTCTGCTGTGCCTAATTCGTCTAAAGTCTGTTAGATTAAGTTCATAGTTTTGCATCTTTGGAGGTTCAGAATTTCACTTGGCAAGGAAGCCTTTGTTGGCACAAACAATAAACACACCAAAGAAAAGAATAAAAGGAGTTTTCATTACTAATCAAGTTTGGTTGATATGTATATATATATATGTAAGTATGTGTGTGTTTGCGGGCGGGCATCTATCTATCTATCTATCTATCTATCTATCTATCTATCTATCTATCTCTGTTCTTTACCTATCTGTCTATGGCTGTCCTCTATCTATCTATCTATCTATCTATCTATCTATCTATGTTCTTTATCTATCTATGGCTGTCCTCTATCTATCTATCTATCTATCTATCTATCTATCTATCTATGTTCTTTATCTATCTATGGCTGTCCTCTATCTATCTATCTATCTATCTATCTATCTATCTATCTATCTATCTATGGCTGTCCTTTATCTATCTATCTATCTATCTATCTATCTATCTATCTATCTATCTATCTATCTATCTCTCTCTCTCTCTCTCTCTATATATATATATATATATATATATATATATATATATATATATATATATGTATGTATATAGGTACATCCAAAGATTCGCTAAAAATGATCATACCATTATATATATTACACGTTATATTCCTCAAGTAATTTTTACAGATATATCCACCGTAGAAAAAAAATAGATACACTTCCCTCTGCCAATCAAGCTGCAAACCGGTCAACACCTTAAATAAATACCTGCCACCCCGATAAAAAATGTATTTCTGCGTATTATGGCCATTACTGTCTTAAGAAAACTTTTGTTCGATGAATAATGAATTTCAATAAGAATTGTTTTCATTTTGTCGAAATTTTAATTATAATAATTTCTAAATCTTTTAAGTTGCTGTATTAACTTGTACCGGTTAGGTGATATTGTTATTAGTAAATCTCTATTTACTAATCATAAAGCGAAAGGCTAAATAAAATTCAGCGACACCAATATTTCAAAATGAATTTTGCATTTTTTCTGTATAAACTTGCCAATTTTTTAAACACAGGCGTCCATACACCATATTATCAAAAAAATAAGAGCGATACCTATAGCAAATTTAAATTCAAAGTAACTAAAAAGGCGCTCACGTTATATTCCTCAAATACTTTTTACAGATATATCTATCGTAGAAAAAACAAATCAACGATTAGCTGTCAGTCAAGCTGTAAACCTGTCAACACCTTAAATAAACACCTACCTCCGTATTAAAAAAATGCATTTCTATCATATTTTAAACTAAAAGTAATATTTGTTTCAAATCTGATTAATTAAACTTTAAATTTTAATATTCCTAAAATAAAGTTTCAGAAAAGTATATTTTATTTTTGAACTAAAAAGAATTACATTCTGTTGGCAAATGGCTAAAGATGGCGCTAAAACCAGCGATTTTTATATATTTCAAAGCAAAACTCCTCCCTGTCAATTTAAGTTAGTTTTGAAATACTGTAAAGTATTTTGCTCATTGCAAATATTAAATTTAAATTATTAGCTTGAAATTAAATCTAAAATAAATGATTCAAGAAAGTTTTTTCATTCCGAAAAATTCATTTTAACCTTTAGGTATCGCGAATCTGTGGAAGTACTTAGATAAATGATAATTTTATGGTGTGGTATATTTATGGAGGCATGCTGGAGTAATGGATAGCGGCTTGGATTGAGGAATCGGAGTCGAATCCATTAGATTCACTTACGTAATAAGGAATGAATCTTCTCCCAGCTAATACTCTTGGGAAAGGTATAAATCCTCTTCTTCTATCCCCAGCAGGACAGACCGGGTTCTACTACAGAAAGAAATAGTAACCTACCAAAAAAAAAAAAAAAAAAATCTGCCTCGTCAGTCATGCATCGAAAGAGATATGATCGCCTAAGCATGTATCATGTATGGCACATAACTGATATTTATGAATAAAGGTGCTTAATTTCAGGTATATATAAATACAAAAGAGGACACTGAAGTCAACATCGTGTGGCGACAATCTGTTTCAGGCCTGACGTTTGCACTAAAGCAAGAATATATTTTCACCCCTCGGTCTTAAAATCAGTGCCCACTTTAATATATATATATATATATATATATATATATACAAGTATATAATTGGTATATATGGAATGAATTCCAATAACCAACAATTACTATTCTTAAAAGAGATTTTTTATTTTATTTTCAACATCATCACTTGATAAGAAACAGAGTGTGTTGAAACAAAATGGCTATTTTTGTAGTGATTTTATAACATACTTATGTTATAATTTTTTTTTTTTTATAAAAAATAATTATAATTATATATATATATAAATGGTGGTACTCGCTTGGGAAAACCTCGGATAGCTCGACTTGCAGTAGAACAAATCGGTACCCGAGGAAAAATGCGGAATAAATAAATAAAGAACCAAGAACATTAAAAGAAGGTGTTGTGTCGGAAACCTACCACCCCTCTTGAAGATGAACTTGTCTGCGTCTGTGAACAAAGACTTTAAATAGTGGCATGTCAGTTGACATGGAAAGGAGACAGATAGACAGAGAAGTTCTTAGCTGAGCTAGTTATTGACTATTCAGGCGATTTCTGTAACTTTTTACCAACCTATTAAAACCCTTTTTATTGTTACGTGTTATTTGGCGTTTGTCTCTACTAACCCCAAATCGACATCATAACACAAGGCGAAAACAATCGTCAAGTGTTTAAGCTCCAAGTTCAAAGAAAAAAAAAAAAAACGAGTAAAAAGACAACTACGTAAAGTGCTCAATACACTAAGTAGAGTAAAACCTAAGATAATTCTAAGGTTTGCCTGGCTCCTTAGGATTATCTTATATATATATATATATATATATATATATATATATATATATATATATATATATATATATACTCAAGTAAAGGATTTGTGTATACAGGTAAATTCCAATGACCAAAAATACTATTCTTAAAATAGGGGTCAATACAGAGTAAAGCAAATATAATTCATTCGAAAATTATAATATAAATATGTTATAAAATCACGACAAAAATAACCATTTTCTTTCAACACTTCTGGGATCGAAGGGTTTTGGATGATTTGAACCTTTTAAAACTCTTTATTCTACATTCAACGACATCACTTGATAAGACACCAGAAATGTTAAAACAAAATGGCTATTTTTGTAGTGATTTTGCAGTCTACCATCTGAAGAAGGCTGGAGCGTACAACGGCCGAAACTTTGTAATAAACATGGCGACAAAGATGAAGACAATAGTCCGAATAATGTTCTGTCAGGTAATTTAAAAGTTTACGTGTACGATCTGTTTGCAAGAGAAAATTATAGTAAATTGATCCAACCTCTAAAACACGTTTTCTAACAAGGCTACGGTCACATATTCAATATTATTCATTGTTAGTGAGCCCTAGTATCTCATAAAATTCGTCTATGTGAAGAAATCCTTAAGAAGGCTGTTTTTAAAGTTTGTACCAAATCGTAAACAAACCACGTCGCTCGTATACGAAGATAGATTAAGCCGTAATAAAACGTTTTCTAACAATGCCACGGCCGTGTATTCGATATATCTCATTGTACTCCTTAAACCATAGCAACCCATAAGACCCTACCCGACTTCATGTGAAGAAAGCATAAGTAGGGTGTCCTTTTTTAAGATTACACCTAACCGTAAACACGTCACGGAGATCGTATATGAATATAGAATAAGATTTTCTAACAACGTTACGGTCACATATTCGTTATATTTCAAATTTAGGGAGTCTAATGTCTTATTAAACCCGACTTAAATTGAAGCATTTAGAGAAAGATTTTAAGATCAGAATTTTCGGATACATCTTTGTCCCTTTTTTTTAACGAGACTAGAAAATGATAGCGAAGTGAGGCTCACTATTCCGGGGAATGTTGTTGGTGGTGGTGGTGGCTAGAAGGCTCCTTGTAAAAACTATATTCTCTGAGTCAACCCGAATCCCCGTTTTATCCTTAAATATGTGATTATATTGTGAAGATGTATTTTAACTCTGATCTATATATAAAAATAATCTCGCATGAGAGAAAGCTTTTAACTCGAGAAGTCTGTTTTTCTTTAACCGCTTGAGTGACGAGCCCTTTTAACTCTCGTAGAAGATCACGTCCAGCCATTTAAAACCGCACTTTATTAGTTGCCTATTGTTCAGTGTCATACTTAATATTTTATCACAGTCAATTCAAGAGTTGTTTGGACTACAGAACTCATTGTATATATTGTATTTGGTTTGGGCTATAATATTTCATCAAAGTCATTGTGCAGACATTACAAACATACAATCTACTAGGAAAAAAGAGACCTCTTTTACCAAAATAATGGCAGAAAACGAAATATTTTTTTAAAATAATTTTCATATCACTCAGGGAATTGACAAATAACAGAATTTGGGATTTCTTATCAAGTTTTGTGATATCTCTCACTAATCAGAGTCCGGACAACAATAATATATTAATTATTAGCATAAAAACTGACCTAGCGGGTGGTATTTAAGGTAGCTCCTATGGAGGGATCATAATTGGGTGTTCGGCTTCTTTAGAAGCTTGAGAGACCCTAAGTCTTTGCATATTCTCAGCATTGGAAGCTCTCCTGGCTACCGTTTGATTTGGGTTTTCATTTGCACGGGACTTTCTTTTCTTAGCTGCAGCCTTGACTCTTTTGATTGCAATCTGGTCCTCTGTTGACGGAGATTTTTTTTTGCAATGCATACTGCTGCCGTCGGCGATAGGCAACTATAAACTACAGAAGAACTCAAAATTGATCACTGCATGTTCTAGAATTATAACATAAATATGTTATAAAATCACAACAAAAATAACCATTTTCTTTCAACACTTCTGGGATCGAGTGGTTTTGGATGATTTGAAGCTTTTATAACTCTTTATTCTGCATTCAACACCATCACTTGATAAGACACCAGAAGTGTTGAAAGAAAATAACTATTTTTGTAGTTATTTTATAACATTTTATGTTATAATCTTCGAATAAATTATATATATATATATATATATATATATATATATATATATATATATATATATATATATATAGATATATATAGATATTTGTGTATGTGTCTATGAATAAATGAAAAGACAAGAGGAACGCGTTTCCTTCCTTGACGAACTTTATCAATGTAAATTTAATCTAAGTTCTAGAATCGTTGTAAAAATAAGTATATGCACAGAAGTCCCAACGGGGAAGTGTCGAAGGAGCTGAGCAGTTTTTGCCTCCAGTCCCATATACGCGTAGGATTCTCACTTTAAATTCGACCATGTGTCATATCTCGTCCGTGTACAGTTGTCACATTAATATTTAACCCTTTGAAGAATTTTAAACCATCTGCCAGAGCTCCTGAGTCAAAATTCGCAAATAATTGGTATCCAATGTTTCACGGTAGATATAAAAATAGTTACAAGTGTTTGCCTACTGTTCAACCGGTAGCTGGACATTAAATCATTTTTCTCTACCAGTGTTCAACCGCTGGCTGGGCATTACGTCATTTTTCTCTACCACCGGTAAAGCGGTGGTCAGTGCTCAAAGGGTTAAGCTTGTCTTTTAAAAGTTCAACGGTAATTCTTCTGCCACCAATTAATCTAAAGACAATTTCATGTATGTAGGTCCTTACATTCCGTACAAATGATTATTTTTATTTCATGGTAGACTTTCGCTGGATTTTGCAATTCTCTGCTTTCCGACACCGGGTATGTTGGGTCTACGGGCAATTCCTTAATAGACATTTAAATTCGTAAATAATATTTGTTCTATTTAATTTTGTTCTAAGAGGTGAATTATTACTATTGTTAACAGCAAGTATAGCTATTTTAAATTTTCGTCATAAATAATTAATCTAATTTTTTTATTTACTAGTGGTGTTCATTTTTTATAATGTTCTAAATTATAGTTTTAACTTGTTTGTAATATTCGTTCATATGATTTGTATAAAAATATTAATGTTATTGTTTATATATTTATTCTCGTCGTTGCTAGCTACCTTTGAGAGAAAAAGCCTAATATGGAAATCCGATAATTGATTAGGAAATATATATACACGTAGATAGATAGATAGATAGATAGATAGATAGATAGACATTTTCATTATTAAGATTACTCGAATACTCTGGCTGATATAAGTAATATACACTGTTTAAAATAAAAATGGCACGTCTATTTTTCATGTAATGAGTATGCACTAAAATAACGTTTGAAGTAATATATATATATATATATATATATATATATATATATATATATATATATATATATAATAACAGGATTTATATATATATACATATAGTAATATATATATATATATATATATATATATATATATATTACCACTACTGGCAAACGTGCAATCAATTTAAAATACATGAATTATTCACACAAAAACTAATGCAAAAGTTTAATGATTTAAATGGTTATACATCCATCATCGCAAACAATTCAAATAATATACAAAACCTCCAATCCGTTTATGAATGATTAATCCTTGTTTATATAAAATTTATATAAACAAAATCAGTTCTTAATTGTTGGATATATATATATATATATATATATATATATAAACCTAGAGAGCCAGACAAACCTACCAAGGTTTCACCTAAGCGGATCGCCAGGGAAGGCCGGCTTTTTTATTAATCGATTTTTAAAAGTGCTCAATAGGGTAGCCTAGAGCTGGATTATTATTAATAGAAATCTTATAAGTATAAGGGACTATACTCGCTCGGAAAACCTTCGGTGTGTTGATTTGCAAATAAACAAGCCAATACCAAAGGGAAAAAAGGTATATAAAAAAGAAAGAACCAAGAACATGTATGTTAACCGAAAATAATCGTCCAGCATACGAGTTCAAGGACCCCCACCAAAAAAAAAAAAAAAACAAACCCGATGCGAGTACCCAAAATAACTAAATAAAGTGTTCAATACAATGAGTAGAGCAGACCTAGTTAAACCTAGACAGCCAGACAAACCTAACAAGGTTTCACCTAAGCGGATCTTCAGGGAGGCCGGCTCTATAATATATATATATAGAGAGAGAGAGAGGCAGTAGATAAACCTTGATATGTCCGAAAAAAACAGTTTTCAATACAGAGCAAGCTTCCGTCAGAAATATTGCAAATTCATATATATATATATATATATATATATATATATATATATATATATATATATATATATATATATATATATATATATATATATATATATATATATATAAAAAACACCTCATTACTTGATCCTGCTAGAAGCCTGGAATCGTTGTAAAAATAAGTATATGCACAGAAGTCCCAATGGGGAAATGTCGAAGGAGCTGAGCAGTTTTTTGCCCCCAGTCCCATATACGCGTGGGATTCTCACTTTAAATTCGACCATGTGTCATATCTCGTCCGTGTACAGTTGTTGATAGATTCTTCCGCTCTATTTCCCGACATACACTGACACAGCCATCCACACCGCGTGTGCGCACACACGCACAAACTCGAAAATAATTCACTTAGAATAAAAAGGAGAGAAAATGCACTGATCGAGCGGTAACTGACAGAAATATATATATATATATACATATATATAATTCTAGTAGTAACCTCAACAGAATGTAGAAAGTACTGGACGACCGTTTCGTTCTATATTTGGGACTCATCAGCAGTGCGCATGCACTACCGAGAATTGAAACCCGGACTGTCACGTTATCAGGCCAACGCCATACCAACTGTACCAAGGGTTCTCGGTGACGGTGAGGTAACGAATTAGACTCGATATAGCGCCGATCGATCACATATTCCGTGGTGGAACTTCTCTGAGTTTCTCCTTACCCATAGGACTGTGCCCCCACAAGCAACGACTACTATCACTAAGCCGCTCCATCCAGAGCATTTAAAGCCGGTTCAAGCAAGACTATACAAGTGATAGAAATTGTTAGGAGGATCTGAGATCATTAAGTAATTTATCGAGTCTCGAAGAAACCTCAACAGAATCCCCACGAATTCGATGAATTGCTTAATTATAATTATCTTGACTCCCCCCCCCGTTAGCTATTTGCAAAAAAACAACATAGTTTACAAATTCAAGTGCCCTTTGGGAGATTGTATCTCCAATGGATTAAATAATATTTATGTTGGTCACACCACAAACTCGCTTTCACGACGCTTGACTCTACATTTGAATAATAGCTCTAACATTTTTAGGCATTTAAAACAACATGCCTGGTCGCATACACAATTCCAGAAAATCTTCATTGAAAACACAACTATACTTAAATATGAAAACAATAAACAAAAGCTAAAAAATTCTTGAAGCTATATACATAAAACATTTGAAACCTAACCTGAACAAAATAAACTATGAAATCTCCACAAATATTCTTAAATGACTATAATTGATAACACAAGCCATTGGTTTATACCAACGGCTTCCTATACTTAATACTTCTCGTTTTCACTCTCGCGTGGTCATGTGTGACGTCACGAGCTGCGATGCGATTTTCACTTCCGAGTCTCGTATATAGGATTTTGTCGTTGCTTGGAAATCTTTCATGCAGCAAAAACAGACTATCATTATTGTTTTGTCCGTGTATTGTTTAATATATTGTAGTGTAATTGTCATCTTTGATAATGGCTTATGTAAGCCGAAAGCTTAGATAGGATTAAAAAAACATGTATCAATATGGCGATTTTCTTTCATCTTTCAGTGATAATGTTATTAAGCTTATCAGACAATATGAAAGGAATTGGTTTAAAATAAATAGACAAAACTTGTCTATATTATGTAACGAAACATTCATCAATATATATATATATATATATATATATATATATATATATATATATATATATGAATTTTAACACGTATATATACACGTAAAAATCATATCTGCCAGCACACGATAGGAATATCCTGCTATTGTTAAACGGTTATTAGTCAACTCTCTCCTCCACACGTTCAACATTGAAGAAATATAATCAAGTCTACACAGCAACACAGCGCCATCTACCGTAAGCTTTCTTTAAACTTAATAATTAAAAAAGGAAGGATTTGTGAGCATATGTTTATATGGACTTTTTTTATTTGTTTTGGTGTGAGAACCCTTGCATCTGATTTGGTAAAAAATATTTTTATACACTTGTATATATATATATATATATATATATATATATATATATATATATATATATATATATATATATATATATATATATATATATAAAGAAATATGTTGTAGTGGTTCCAACGAGAGAAAAGTATGTATAAAAAAGAAGAGAAGAGAGGTGCCGCTAATTTTTTTCTAAATAAATCCACATTACAACCAAAAAACGTTAGCGGCACCTCTCTTCTCTTCTTTTTTATATATATATATATATATATATATATATATATATATATATATATATATATATATATATATATATATATATATGGAGGCATTGCAATTTGATGCTACATCATCGTTCTTTTTCAGAATTATTCGTTTTCTCTTGTGTCAAATTCTTTCATTACTTGCTGTAATTAAAACAACGTTAGTTTTATTTTATTTTTTTTTATCCAGATTTGTCTATTTTTATTTTTCCCCTCCATTTTCTTCATTTCTCTCTCCTTATTCCTTACAATGGTTTTCTTTAATTCTGCGGTTTTCTCTATCTCTGTTTTTATTTTTATTTCTTTTGTATTGTGTTTTTTTGGGGTTTGAGGTGGGGGCTATTTAGGAGGCGGCTTGTATTTTATAGCAAGCCTTGTTCCGTCTTTACCATTTTCGATTTAACTTAGCCATGCCAATTCTTCTTTTCTTTTTTTTCGTTCATGTGATCCTTTTTTTATTTTTTAATAAGAAAAAAAACCCTTGAAATAGACACATAAACACATGCACGGTTATAAAAATAACAGCAGACTCAATAAGTAATGAGACGCGCGTCGAAGTTATACAATCAAACAAAGGTTTCCACAAAAGAAAACTAGTTTAATTTTGAGAAATTCGGGGCTAACAAGTGTAGGAAGCAAAATGCGTTTTTGAAAATGTACTCGTGCTCCGGTTGGGATTACAGACAGACAGGCTCGTTTCTTTTGTTCGTCTGTCCTTTGGGCGAATGTTATACGAGTAGTTTGTTCAGAAAAACTAATTTGAAGGTTAAAAAAAAATCTTCCTTCCTAAGTTCAGTTCACCAGTTTTCTTTTATTAAGGCTTATCTAGTCATAGGGGGGTAGGGCAATGGAAGCATTTGAAAAACATGAGATGAAAGTCTTAAGTGAGAAAAGAAATGGGGAAATAATAAAGATTGTGTTTGGGAGTGTGCTTGTGTGTGTGTGTGTGTGTGTGAGAGAGAGAGAGAGAGACAGAGACAGAGAGAGAGAAAGAGGGGGAGAATTGGAATAAAACGGAAAGGAAAAGAAATGGGGAAATAATAAAGATTGTGTTTGGGGGTGTGCTTGTGTGTGTGTGTGTGTGTGTGTGTGTGTGTGTGTGTGTGTGTGAGAGAGAGAGAGAGTGTGTGAGAGAGAGAGAGAGAGAGAGGAGGAGGTGGAATAAAACGGAAAGGAGAAATGGGAATTAAGATTGGGTTTGGGAGGTAATAAAGAGAGAGTGTTTGGGGTGTGCTTGTGTGTGTAATAAAAGTGTGTGTGTGTGTGTGTGTGTGTGTGTGTGTGTGTGTGTGTGTGTGTGTGTGTGTGTGAGAGAGAGAGAGAGGGAGAGGGAGAACTGGAATAAAACGGAAAGGAAAAGAAAGGGAAATAATAAAGATTGTGTTTGAGTGTGTGCTTATGTGTGTGTGTGTGCTTGTGTGTGTGCGTGTGTGTGTGTGTGTGTAAGAGAGAGAGAGAATTGGAATAAAACGGAAAGGAAATGAAGTGGGGAAATAATAAAGATTGTGTTTGGGAGTGTGCTTGTGTGTGTGAGAGAGAGAAAGAGAGAGAGAGAGTGGGGGAGAGTTGGAATAAAACAAGAAGGAAAAGAAAGGGGGAAGTCAGAAAAATTGCAGGGATAATTGAAAAGTAAAAAAGAGAAAATAAAAATAAAGAAAGAAACAGACCTGAATGAATGAATGAATGAATGAATGAAAGATGGCAAGAAAGAAAAAAAACAGAAAAGAAAAGAAAATTAGAAAGGAAAAATGAAAAAAAAAAACAATAAAAAGAATAGAATAAAAAAAAGAAAGAAAGAAAGAAAGAAAAAGAAGAAATAAAGAAAAAAAATAAATAAATAAAAAAGAAAGAAAAGAAAGAAATAAAAGAAAAGAAAAGAAAAAAGAAAGAAAGAAAGAAAAAGAAAAAAAAGAAAGAAAGAAAGAAAGAAAGAAAAAAGAAATGAGAGTGCAGTGGAGATAAGATTGAGGAGAAAAAAAAGTAACGAAAAAGAAAAGAAAGAAAGAAAGAAAGAAAGAAAGAAAAAAAGAAAGAAAGAAAGAAAGAAAGAAATGAGAGTGCAGTGGAGATAAGATTGAGGAGGAAAAGAAAGTAAGAACGAAAAGAAAGAAAGAAAGAAAGAAAGAAAGAAAAAAAAAAAAATAAATAAAAGAAAAATAAATAAATAAAGAAAGAAAAAAAAAAGAAAGAAAAGAAATGAAAGTAAAAGAAAAGAAAAAAGAAAGAAAGAAAGAAAAAAAGAAAGAAAAAAGAAAAGAAAGAAAGAAGAAAAGAAGAAAAAAAGAAAGAAAAGTGCAGTGGAGATAAGATTGAGGGAGGAAAAGAAAGTAAGAACGAAAAGAAAAAAAAGAAAGAAAAGAAAGAAAGAAAGAAAGAAAGAAAAAAAAAGAAAGAAATAAAGAAAAAAAAAATAAATGAATAAATAAATAAAGAAAGAAAGAAAAAGAAAAAAAGAAAGAAAGAAATGAGAGTGCAGTGGAGATAAGATTGAGGAGGAAAATAAAGTAAGAACGAAAAGATGAAAGAAAGAAAGAAAGAAAGAATATTAGAAAGAAGGAAAGAAAGAAAGAATATTAGGAAAAAAGAAAGAAGGAAAGAGATTTCGTAAAAGAAAAATATTAGACCAATAAAATGATACGAGAAGAAATTTAGAAAGAAACAAAGAATGAAAGTTAAATGAATTTGAAAAAAGATAGTAGAAAGAAAATTTGAAAAGAAACTTTAAAGAAGAGAATTATAAAGAAAGAAAAAGAATTCGAAAAAGAAAGAATTAAAATTAGAAAGAATGGAGGAAGAAAAAACTTAGAATCAAAGAAAGAAAAAAAATGAACAAAAGAAAGAAACACAATTTGAAATCGGAAAAGGAAAATTAGAGAAAGTTTTTTAAAAATTCGTAAAACAAAAACTGACTAAAATAAAGAAACAATTTGAAAAAAGAAAAAAGTAAAAAATTATACGGAAAAAAAGAATTTGAAAAAGAAAGAAATTTAGAATAAGAAAAAAAAATAAGAAAAATGATTTGAAAAAGAAATAAAAGCAAAATTACAAGGAAAAGTAATTCGAAAAAGGAAATTTGAAAGAAAGAAAGAAAGAAAGAAAGAAAAAAAAAAAGAAAGAAAGAAAGAAAGAAAAAAGAAAGAAAGAAAGCAAGAACATGAAACGGAAAGAAATAGGGAAAGAAAAATAATTTGAAATAGAAAAAAGTTAGAAAGAATACAAAAAAAAGATAATTTGGAAAAGAAAGAAAAAAAAATAACGAGAAAGAAAATTTAAAAAGGAAAAAAAAAACAATCGACATAAGATGGCAATTAGAAAGAAAAATAAAAAGTACAAAAAGAAAAAGAAAGATAATTTAAACACTGAATAAGACAAAATTAAGATTAAGTCAAAATGTAAAAAACAAGAAAGAAGAAAACTAGAGAGAAAGAATTGATGTTCTTCTCAAGGCTAGAGAGAGTAGTTACCCTACTATTTACCCAAAGCAAGTGAAGGTGAAACAGATTTATATTTCTCCAAATGGTATTAGTTATCATTTGAACTGCTATCGTCATTTTCCGTGCTGATAACTATTACATTACCCACAATAAATAATACTAGTTGCAAAACGTGTGAAAATTCAATATAGAATAATAATAATAATAATAATAATAATAATAATAATAATAATAAATAACAATGAAAGCTAATCGCCCAGACATTGTTATTAGAGACTGCAAATAAAAACAATTGCCTCCTTATTGACATGGCAGTCCCTGCAGACTGCAATATATCTTTAACGATCTTCAAAAACTATCATAATACAAGGATCTTGAAATCGAAATTCAAAAATGTGGCACATAAGAACATCAACAATTCCTGTTGTAGTTGGAGCCCTCAGATTGATTAGAAAAATTTCAATAGACTCATTGATAGGGATACCTGGCAGCCCATGCCTTAAAGAAGTACACTTCACACCTTACGAAAGACTTTATCGATGTAAAATATGTATGTGTGTCTCCTTTTGTTTTGTTTTTTTGTTTTTTTTATTGCTCAGTGGAAAATGTTATGATGCCATTTCTGACCTTAGGTCTCTGGCTAGGACAAGGAAAGAAATGAGTACACACCAGAAATCAAAGTGAATAAAAAAGGAATAAAAACCACATTATTATTATTATTATTATTTTTGTTTTCTTTGATTTCTGGCGTTTATTTCTTTCCAGTCTCAAAAAGGACCTAAGGTTAGAAATGGCGTCATGACACTTTCCACTGACAAAAAAAAAAAAATACATAGATAAGGCCCTTCGTAAAATGTGGGCTGTACTTGTCAGAACAATTTTTGTGTCTCCTTGAGGCATGGACTTCCAGGAATCCCTTCAATTAGTCTACTGCAATCTTTTCCAACCAGTCCTGGGGCTCCAACTACAACAGGGATTGTTGATGTTCCCATTTACATTTTCAGAGATTTCTATTTCAAGATCCTTGCTTTGACAACTTTTTTAATATCGTCAAAATCGTACATTGCAGTCAGCAGGGACTCTCCATGTCAATAAGGATGACCGTTTTTTGTTTGTGGTCTTTAATAACAATATCTGGCCGGTTGGCCTTGATTGATCTGTCAGTGTGTATTGTGTAATCCCATAGAATTGTAACAGGGCCTATCTCCGTAACCGGGTCTAATAATAATAATAATAATAATAATAATAATAATAATAATAATAATAGACCGTGGTCTTGAAGTCCCCGGTTAACATCTGGAGTTATAACTGTCTCATGGACATGAGAAGCACTGTAGGTTTGTCTGGCACCCCTTTTAGTGATGGTGTCTTGATAAAACACTACTGGTGCTTGTGCAACCTTAGACTCACTAACTTTCTTATGAATGAAATGTCCAATCAAAGTATTGAAAAGAACAGCGTGTATAAAACTTAGAACCAATGGTGAACGTATCTCGTCTGGCCGGAGTCCCATTACTTGGCAGAGTGGGGATCGGCCGTCACTATACGACTGCTTAGAGTGAGGAAGAGAAAGTAGTCTCAAGTGGCGAATAGAACTCTGGCGGAGACAACAAACAGGAAGAGAATATAGAAAAAAGAAAGTATACTGTCTGGATAGTGAAAGGAATAATCAATGTAAGAAAGCAAAAGGCTTTTAAGATCAAAAGTGGAAAATTGTTTACAAAAAAGTTTGCTTATCTTGAGGGAAATTTTTTAAAAAATCAAGAGAAAGTGTTGAAATGGAGTAAAACAAATCTACTGAAAAGAATGGTTTTGATTCATCTAGAAAAAGGGGGTTGGTTTCTTGGATTTAATGAGGAAGGAGATTGTTTACTTGAGAGATTGTCGTCTTTTATTTGTGAATGTCAATGTTACTATAAAAATGCATTATTAATGAAATACTATAAAAATGCAGTGTCAATATATATATATATATATATATATATATAACATCTGGGAAACAGAAGAGTCCTTTGACGGAAAAGGTGTTTAGAAGGGTCCTTTGACGGAAAAGGTGTTTAGAAGGGTCATTTGACAGAAAAAATGTCTAGAAGGGTCCTTTGACGGAAAAGGTGTTTAGAAGGGTGATTTGACGGAAAAGGTGTTTAGAAGAGTCCTTTAACGGAAAAGGTGTTTAGAAGGGTCAGTTGACGGAAAAGGTGTTTAGAAGGGTGATTTGACGGAAAAAAGGTGTCTAGAAGGGTCCTTTGACGGAAAAGGTGTTTAGAAGGGTCAGTTGACGGAAAAGGTGTTTAGAAGAGTCCTTTAACGGAAAAGGTGTTTAGAAGGGTCAGTTGACGGAAAAGGTGTTTAGAAGGGTGATTTGACGGAAAAAAGGTGTCTAGAAGAGTCCTTTGACGGAGAAGGTGTTTAGAAGGGTCAGTTGACGGAAAAGGTGTTTAGAAGGGTCAGTTGACGGAAAAGGTGTTTAGAAGAGTCCTTTAACGGAAAAGGTGTTTAGAAGGGTCTGTTGACGGAAAAGGTGTTTAGAAGGACAAGTTAAACGGCAAAATCAGGATCTTGGCAACATAAACACCTTTTTAGAAAAGAAAACTGTTAAGAAGAAACACAGAAACGCTCTAGAACAGTGGTTCTCTACCTTTTAAGCAATGGCACACCTAGGAGCAAATAGAAATATCACGGCACACTTAGAAAAAAATTTAAAGATTATACATGTAAACGTTATGAAATAAAACGATAAATTTAAAAGAAATACACACACAAATATGAACTTACTTAATTTCAATGTTTCTATTCAATTCTTCTGGGCAGCTTATTTAGTGTCAATCCTGTGCCTGATGTTTTTTCACGATTTCTTCAATGTTTGGTCGAATGTGCGATAAGCAGACCGCCATTTCTTCTTCAGTTGAACGTAGTCTTTCTCGCTTATTATTTTTGATGTTATTTAGGGTTGAGAAGCCAAATTCACATAAATAAGAAGTGGAAAATTGCAGTGAAACTTATTGTTGAGGGGTCCACCCCTTTTTATACAATGTAGGTAACCGGAAGAGTGAGGGTGAGGTAACAGCGTTGTAGGAGTCACAGTGAGCGAGCACGTAGACTCAGTAAGAAGTCATACAGCGATACTTCAATACCAAAGACTGTATATATATTTTGCTACTAACCCGTATTCCTGGAACTACTAACCTGCTTTACCAGTTTGTATTATTACGTTTAATACATTATTTTCATATATTCATTCCTGGCGTTTGTTATTTATTGGTACCGGATTTCAACCCGGTATCCACAACACTTGTAAAACCTTTTTAGCTAATGTGGGATATTCCTTTTGTACTGAAATCCAAAATGTATCAATGGGTACCATTGAATGTTTTATTTTGATCCCTCAATCACTTGAAATGGTGGCCAATTCTTCTTCTTTGCATAACTGAAGTCCAATATTAGAAGAAAGATTTATGAATGGATTTCAAATCCCAATCACTGTGCTAAAGTAAGGCTTTTTTTTTTAATACTAATTGGAAAGGGAAATAAAAAAAAAAAACCCTTATTTCTTCTTTGGTTAAGCGTAGTCTTTCTCGCTTCTTATTTTTGATGTTATTTAAGGTTGAGAAACCAAATTCACATAAATAAGAAGTAGAAAATTGCAATCAAACTGATAAAGCCTTTTTAGCTAATGTGGGATAATCCTTTTTGTATTGAAATCTAAAATGTATCAATGGGTACTGTCGAATGTTATATTTTAATCCCTCGATCACTAAAAATGGTGACCAATTCTTCTCCTTCACATAACTGAAGTCCAATATTAGAAGGAACATAGTGACAAGAATTATTTGAAAAAGTTAATACTTATTCATTTATTCAAATACTAACGCTGTAGCACTACTAATTACACACACACATTTATGCAGTGACAATATTTCACGCCACATCTAAGAGGATCATTCAGCACACTAGTGTGCCGCAGCACGGCGGTTGTGAGTCACTGCTCTGGAAAGACGATAAAAACGCAATAGAAAACGGCTAGCTATAGGGAGAAAAGAAACACAACAAAGAAAATAGTGGCGAAATAAATCGATGCCAGCAGGGAATCAGTCAGTTCCAGCAGGGTGGAGTCTCCTTCGGGGAGGTAAAACCGGCCCTGAACCCGTTTATGCACTGTTCAAATGGATGTTTTTATGCCGAGCCTAATGGTTTAAAGATTTCCACGTTAAAAAAGGCCCTGTGCCACATGACACCCTCGTGGGGGTGACTGAATATCGTCAGTTCCAGCAGAATAGGCGGTTTGACACTAATCGAGGTAAGTCTTTTTTTAGATGCTTGAACGACGACGTGACTACCAAAGAGAGTAAGCCATTCGATTCAAATGAAGGACAGATATTATGGAAGGACGTTTGGGAAGAAATAACACAGGAAAAACTCAGTATGGATACGAGAGGAAAAAAATGAAAACAGGAAAAAGAAAACTGTTATCACAAACGAAAAAAAAAAACCAATAATAATAATAGTAACCATAATAATAATAATAGACCGTGGTCTTGAAGTCCCCCAGTTAACATCTGGAGTTATAACTGTCTCATGGACATGAGAAGAGTGTTGTAGGTTTGTCTGGCACCCTTTTAGTGATGGTGTCTTGATAAAACACTATTGGTGCTTGTGCAACCTTAGACTCACTAACTTTCTTATGAATGAAATGTCCAATCAAAGTATTGAAAAGAACAGCGTGTATAAAACTTAGAACCAATGGTGAAGGTATCTCGTCTGGCCGGAGTCCCATTACTTGGCAGAGTGGGGATCGGCCGTCATTATACGACTGCTTAGAGTGAGGAAGAGAAAGTAGTCTCAAGTGGCGAATAGAACTCTGGCGGAGACAACAAACAGGAAGAGAATATAGAAAAAAGAAAGTATACTGTCTGGATAGTGAAAGGAATAATCAATGTAAGAAAGCAAAAGGCTTTTAAGATCAAAAGTGGAAAATTGTTTACAAAAAAGTAAATGAAAACAGGAAAAAGAAAACTGTTATCACAAACGAAAAAAAAACCCAAAAAAATCAATGATAATATTGATGAAAATAGAAAACTGGGGAAAGCTCCTGATGCAGACTGTGTGCAGGGATATTGCCTTAGGAGCTTCCAAAATATGTACAAATATCCAAGGTAGAACTTGCAATATTGTATAGATCATGATAGTGTTATCGATTGGATGACTCTTGGTCACTCAGTACTAATTGTATAAAGACGAGACCAAAGAAAGTCTAGCAATTAACTATCGACCAATAACATAAATTAAGTTGAAAGTTGATGACAGGAATCATACTATTTACATTATTTGTACTATTGTCCTCATCTACGTCACCATATTTATCACAACGTTTCGACCGTTGTACGCTCCGACCTTCTTTAGGTGGTTGGAATGTCGAACTGAACCCTTTATTTCGCTCACTGGACTGTTCTAGTTCCACGTGCCATGTTTAATGGATGTCAGTGATCAGTTATCTCCTGTTAATTTTCCCTCTGAAAGTTCTCCACTGCATAACCGGGTATTGAACTCACACACTTTGGGTCCTGTCACTGGATCTAACTAACGCCTTTATCCACTGTGTCATGTGTCCTACCCCAGTGAGCGAAATAAAGGGTTCAGTTCGACATTCCAACCACCTGAATAAGGCTGGAGAGTGCATCGGCCGAAACGTTGTAATAAAAATCGCGTCAAAGATGGGGACAATAGTCTTTTAAACAGCTTTATATACCTGAACCCTGAAACCCTGCCAAACGAAAAAACACAACTTGTTAAAACAACGCGATTGTTATCATAAAAGAACGAAATAAAGTCAACAATTATAAAGAAAGGTTCTTGATAGGCTCTAGAGGCGGATATGCAATATAATTGGCCCTGCTCTGGCATCTCGTCTACAAACTTTCTCACAGACGCCTCTCTCTCTATCTGTTCTACAAATACTTTCATGGAAATTGCTCCGAGGAGCTGCATTCGCTGGTTCCCAGACGTCATGAGTTCAAGCGTCCTACGAGGATGGCATCCCAATTCACCCCTTCACTGTCGAAAAACCCTAAATGTTTATTTCTCTTCTACTCCAATAGCTTCATGTCTCGCATCTCGCCTGTGGAACACCTTCTTATTCCAGTTTCCCTGAGAGCTATATTCTCCAACTATTCAAATGTAATGTCAATCGACATCTCAGTTGCCTTGATCTTTCCAAATGGCTCCTCCTCATCCTTTCTTCTATCACTCCTGCCTGATCTTGCTCTAAATTTTCTGTAACCCCTTGCGTCCTAGTGGCTTCCCGCCTTGCTTGAGGTGAAATGCTTAAAAAAAAAAAAGTATATATTTATTGACATTGCAGTACCATCTGAGAGAAACACCCCCATAAAAATTATCGATAAATTGTCCAAATACAAGGATCTGGAGATCGAGATTAAAAGGATGTGGTGAATGAATAATGAGACTGTATCAATAGTAATCAGAGCACTGGGCCTCGTGACAAAAGGAATGGACAATTTTACTAAGAGTGCCCTAGGTAACATCAACATAAATTTGCCCAGAAGATCGCTCTACTAGTAACATCCCATATACTAACAAAAGTGATATCAATTAAATGGCAATTCTCCTATAGACCCTAAATGCCATAGTTTGGACCAGGCTCTACAGGATACAATGCAGGAAACATAACATACACAAATAATAATAATAATAATAATAATAACTACAAATACCCGTGAAAATTTCACGGTTTTCTTATTTTAATTTACTGATGAAATCTGAATTCTTTGGTTATAAGTTCCTGGCGTCTTCTACGACAATGAAATATCCGTAGAAATTTCCCTATCGCATCGAGATTAACAGGATGTGATGAAGACTGAGACTGTACCAATAGTAATCAGAGCTCTGGGCCTTGTGAGAAAAGGAATGGTCAATTTTACTAACAGCGTTCTGGGTAACATCAACATATAACTTGCCCAGAAGATCGCTCTACGAGTAACATCCCCTATACTAAGAAAAGTGCTATCAATTAAATGCCGATTCTCCTATAGGGCCTAAGGACCATAGTTTGTACCCGGCTCTGCAAGATACATAGCATACACAAATGATAATAGTAATAAAATTTTAAAACCCAAACAAGCTGAAGGGAGTTCGATCTAGGCGACACCTGCAAGGTTTTTTGCTGCCTTTCTCAAAACATGCAACCATATCGCGGACATTTGGCTGTGACGCATGTGCTGTGTATATAGAGTTAGTGGAATGGATGCAATTATGTGTATATTCGGCGTTGTATATATTTTGGTATATTACTCTGTACATACATACATACCTACATACATACCTACATACATACATACATACATACATATAGAGCCGTATTTTATTTTGTTGGAGTGGGAAAGGGATTTATCTCGAACAAGGTAAGGTAGGCCCCGCATGACAAAATTGTTTCTCATAATGATTTGTGGAAAGGTTTTACAAGTCCGGATGCTCTTCCTAACGACACTTTCTTCTTGCCTTTCATAATAACAACACTCACGGTAATGCAAGTACAGCAAGTGATTTTATCCCTCAAGGTCTCTTCCTAGCCTTATGGGGTGATTTCCGGAGGCTCCGTCTACGAAACTCTGGAGTCGAGATGTTGAAGGTAACTTTTTGACTTTTATCAATTCTATTGATGCTCCCAAACTTGCTCTACGGTAATTCATAAAGGGAGTTTTTTTTTTAGACTGAGTTCATATGATGTCCAAAACAAAAGATCCATTCAGAAATTAAAACCACTGAAGAAGAAAATGAAGAAGAATAAAGGACGCGAATTAGGGAAGAGGTCGATAATGGGAGGTAAAAGAAAGACATCTTTGTTATTAGGGAAGGAAGCAAGCAAGTATCGAGTCCTTGCGTACGCATGACAGAAGCGAAGAGCCACAATAAAAATCGTCTGTTACCTTTCATTATCACTAGCAGGTAAACAGTGAAGATGATTTTACTCCTTTTATGCAAGGATGCTTGTCTCAGAGACATTAACAGGCGTTAATAAAAGAGATTATTATTAATATTAATAGTTATATTAGGAGTATTATAATACACATGAAGTTATTCGGCCATTCGTATTTGATGGTTTATTTAGGAGATCAGCTAACAGATCATTATAGTGTTCCAGCACTTTTCTTGCTGATATGGGTAGGACTGTTGTCTGGATAATTTCAGCTTTTCGTTGGCCTCACAGTTCTTTTAATATTTTTCCAACTTTTCCGAGTACGCAGATAATTTCAATTTTTATCCTGTTGGAAGATTCAAATTTTTCTTGTTTTGTTGTTGTTGTTGTTGTTGTTGTTGTTGTTCTTCTTCTTCTTCTTCTTCTTCTTCTTATTATTATTATTATTATTATTATTTTCTTTTTCTTTCTTTCTTTCCTAATTTTTTTACTTATTTATTCCCCATATTCTACATTTTTATCCTTTATCGCCATTTTTTTTGTTTTTTTTTCTTTTTCTTTTATCTATTCTCGCTTTTTTTTTTTTGCTATTTATTTCTTTATTTTTTCTTTTTTCTCTTTCTTTCTTTCTTTTCTTTCTTTCTTTTCTTTCTTTCCTCGCCATTTTTCTTTTTTTTCTTTCTGTCTTTCTTTCTTTTCCTTCTTTTTATCTATCGCTTTCTTTCTTTTTCTTTCTTTTTCCTTCTTTTGAGTTAATTTTTCTTTTTGCTTTCTTTTTTTTTTCTTTCTTTCTTTTTTTATTTTCTCCTTCATCGTTTCTTTCTTTCTTTCTTTCTTTCTTTCTTTTTTTTATATTTCTTCTCCTTCATCGTTTTCTTCTTCTTCCTTTCTTTCTTCCTTTTTTCCTTCATCCTTTCTTTCTTTCTTTCTTTCTTCTTCATTTTTTTCTCCTTCATCGCTTTCTTTCTTTTTTTTTCTTTCTTTTTTTATTTATTTCTTTCTTTCTTTCTTTTCACTTACATTTTTCTTTCCTTTCTTTTTTCCTTTTTCTTTTTCTTTCTTTTCTTTCTTTCTTACATTTTCTCCTTCATCACTTTCTTTCCATTTCTCCATCTCTTTCTTCCCTTTTCTTTCTTTCTTTCTTTTTTTCCATTTTTTTTTTCCTTTCTTTCTTTCTTTCTTTTTACATTTTCTTCTTCGTCTTTTTTTTTTTTTCTTTCTTTTTTTCTTTCCTTTCATTTTCTTTTTTTTTCCTTTCTTTCTTTCTTTTCTTTTTTTTTCTTTTTCATTTTTTCTTTTTTTTCTTTCTTTCTTTCTTTCTTTTCTCCTTCTCCTTTCCTTTCTTTTTTTCTTTCTTTCTTTTATATTTTTCTCCTTCATCGTTTCTTTCTTTCTTTCTTTCTTTTTTCTTTCTTTCTTTCTTTTTTTTTATATTTTTCTCCTTCATCGTTTCTTTCTTTCTTTCTTTCTTTCTTTCTTTCACTTAATTTTTCTCCTTCTTTCTTTCTTTCTTTTCTTTTTTCTTTTTTTTCTCCTTCATCCTTTCTTTCTTTCTTTCTTTCTTTTCTTTCTTTTGTTTATTTCTTTCTTTCTTTCTTTTTTCACTTTTTTTTCTCTTCATCGTTTCTTTCTTTCTTTTTTTTTTTTTCTTTCTTTCTTTCTTTCTTTCTTTCTTTCACTTACACTTTTCTCCTTCATCACTTTTTCTTTCTTTTTACATTTTTCTCCATCATCACTTTCTTCCTATTTTCTTTCGTTCTTTCTTTCTTTCACTTACATTTTTCTCCTTCATCGCTTTCTTTCTTTCTTTCTTTTTACATTTTTCTCCTTCATCGCTTTCTTTCTTTCTTTCTTTCTTTTTTCTTTCTTTCTTTCTTTCACTTACATTTTTCTCCTTCATCGCTTTCTTTCTTTTTTCCTTTCTTTCTTTCTTTCTTTCTTTCTTTCTTCCTTCTTACATTTTTCTCCTTCATCGTTTTCTTTCTTTTTTTTTCTTTCTTTCTTTCTTTCTTTCTTTTTTCTTTCTTTCTTTCTTTCACTTACATTTTTCTCCTTCATCGTTTTCTTTCTTTTTTCCTTTCTTTCTTTCTTTCTTTCTTCTTACATTTTTCTCCTTCATCGTTTTCTTTCTTTTTTCTTTCACTTACATTTTTCTCCTTTATCGCTTTCTTTCGTTTTTTCTTTCTTTCTTTTTACATTTTTCTCCTTCATCAGTTTCTTTCTTTCTTTTCCTTACATTTTTCACCTTCGTTGGTTTCTTTCTTTCTTTCTTTCTTTCTTTCTTTGATTCGCTTTGCCTATTTTAGTAGGATACAAGGCCAGCCTATGTGGAAATGTACTTAGTGCACCCATCTGCCTAGTGGCCTTCCTAATAAATCAGCAAGCGAAGTCCTGGCTTCATCAATCGGTCCGAACACCTACCATTGACAACGAGCCAGGCAACTGTGTGTTCAGTTCAGAATTGATTCTTTTCTTTTTCCAGCATTTGTCCCCTTTATTCGAACCCCGACCATCTCCTTTACTCTTACGTTTGAAAAGACTCACCGATAACAGCCAGAGACGCTCGGCAATGTTCACGAATTAGGAATTAAGAAAAAAGATGGCATCAAAGGAAGTAGCTACTCGAAGACAAAGGACCTTCCTTGTCTGCATTTGGAGTATTGTATTGTCTGCAAATGGTGCTTCCTTTCAATTCAATAAATGATATCAGGAGAGGGAGGTTTACCGAGCAGCGTTGTTTGTTAAACTTCCGTCATTGATAGGGGGAGAAGAAAAAGCAGCACGACTTGTCTGCTCTTGAACTAAAGAGCTTTTCTTATTCATACATTTATTATTTTGAGCTTTCACACCAGTATTATCTGGCGTCTTTCTGTTGAGATCAAGTGACAACAAGCTACCTCACGACATTATTATTATTATTATTTATTTGATTTCTGTTGGATACACATATCCTTCCTAGTCCCAAACAGAGACCTAAAGTCAGAAATGATTTCATGACATTTTCGACTGATAGGTATTTGTAAAAGAGTGGGCCAATATCTGCACTGGAAAATCTGCAACAATTACAGAAAGTGTTATAAAATAAAATAAGACAGATCTCGGCTGATTTGCAGGCAAATAAACTAACATACTCAAGAGCGAGAGCCGGATGTGAATGGGACAAGGCCCCGTCACAAAATGACCATTATCGTCGTTTACGCATAGGCCCGAAGCACGATTTCCGGTCGAAAATAAAATAATATTTTAAAGTGTTTCTATTTTTCGACCAATAAAATCTTCCCCTCTAATTATACTCGCGTCGTTTTCAGGCCTGTTAAGCCATAAAAAAACGCCATAAAAAGAGTCACACGGGGCACTAACAGTCAACAGGAGGCCAGGAAGAGATCTGTCACGGTCAGTCTGGGCAGTCAGCAGCAGTCCAGCAGGAGGAGCGCCGCCAGCCAGTGAGAACTACTATGAGAGATCAGCCCGATCGGCAACCGGCTTTATGAACTATACACAAAGTAGCTGTCCCAAACCCACAGTTCCTATTGAAATAAATCACGTAAATCTATTTCTGCTGTTGTCGTATTTCCTTCTTGCAACCATACGCTTGTCTATAACAAAAGGAAACTGCAAGAAATCAGTATGAGCACCACCTAGATCCGATTACCTGTAACAATTTTATAGGACTTCACAAAACACACAGACAGAAGAATCAAAGTTAATCGCCCTGACATCGTGATTAGAGGCGCAAAGGTAAACTGTGCCTCCTTAATGACGTGGCAGTCCCTGCAGACTGCAATGTATCTTTGAAGATCTTCAGAAATCTATGCAAGGACCTTGAAATCGAAATCTCAAAAATGTGGTGCATGAAGACATTAACAATTCCAGTTGTAGTTGGAGCCCTCGGATTGATTGGAAAAGATCCCAATAGATTCCTTAAAGGAATCCCTGGTAGCCCATGCCTTAAAGAAATACAAAAAAAATATACTCACGAATATAGCCCACAACTTACGAAAGGTCTTTATCTACGTAAAATATGTTTTTTCTCAAAACTGCTCAGTGGAAAATGTCATGATTTTCCGAAAATTAAGGGCGGGGCATAAGGTCAGATTTAAAATTAGAGTTGTGGGTATGTCTTGGTTAACCATTACATTAAATGCTACAAACAGTAGCATGTTCAGCATGTGTTCCCCTCTCTCTCTCTCATATATATATATATATATATATATATATATATATATATATATATATATAAGTTATGAAGAACTTGGTAATCCGTATAGGTAATCCCAAGGAGGATGAAATCCTGAGAGCTCAGTGTAAACCCAGGGCTAATATTTAAAAAAAAAACAGACCACTTTAAAAGTACCATTATAATAATTTATTTCACCAGAGCCCTTTTAAAGGACACCGGAACATCAGATATACACTTCAAAAATGAAATGGAAACGAAAAATGAAATTCAAATTGATGGATAGTGTAAGTTTTTGTAATTTAACAGAGAGTGTAAGAGGGATAGTTAAAGAGACATGTTAGAGTATAGGGAGGGATTAATTTCATATCTCTCTCAAGTATACTTTATATTGGAGGAGGAGGAGTGATCAGACCTTGACATATTTAGACGGTTAACTTAACGGAAGTGATATATAGAAATGTGAGGGGAGTAGGGAGAAAAGCAAAAGGAAAAAGGAAAAAAAAAAAAGAAGGGAGGGAGAGGAAGTAAAAGAGAAAGAGGCTGTAATTGGGTTTTAGCAATTTATGTAAAGAATAGATTTTAATGCTTGATAGAAATTTAGATGTCTAAAAAATTTGATGTTTGCTATCAATTTAAATATTTAATTTTTTTTAAACAAATAGTTTAGGGATTTAATATAAGTTAAATACTACATTTATTAACACATTTATATAGAACATATTAAAAAAAATATTTTAAATTATAATAGTTTGTTTACCCGACTCTGGTGAAATAAATTATTATAATGGTACCTTAAATGGTCTGTTTTTTCTATTAAATTATATATATATATATATATATATATATATATATATATATATATATATATATAATAAACTATTTCGTGTACCATTATGATAGTACTTTCACATAGTCAAATCTACTAGTGTGCTTTAAATACACACCAAACCTACATAAAATTTAAATTTTTTTTTTCTGTCTGCCATCAGCCTGGTTGATGCTAAACTCCAGGAGGAAATATTCTACCCACCTTCACGGCCATACGCTTTGTATTGTCATGAAGTGGAACGACTATACTGAATCAATTGCTATATCTAATGCATGTAAAGTTGTGCCAGAAGGGGAGGATGAGGATTCGAATCCTACCGAATAGTGTATATTTTTTAATAAGATTTCTTGAATATTCAGACGTGTAGACGAAAATAAATGAATATACTGTTTAATAAATAAACAGAGCGTCTAATCAAATATGGGTATCCTCTAAAAATAACGTTTAAGTAATAAAATCTTTTGAGTTAAAAAAAAACAAAATTTCGAAAGGATTAAAAAATTAATAAAATAATAAAAATACATTGTTTTTTTCTTGTGTTTTTATATACTTTTGTTTCATCGTGATATGCTCTTTTTTAGCGAAGGTACCTACTATAAATCAAATAGCCAATGCTATTAGTATATCCCCTGGAAAGAAAAAATGCATTTATTAATAAGAAGAGTTAGAATTAATCCACGCAAGATTTCACAGTTCAAGCATCACTCTTAATAGTCAGACTATGAACTTTTCAGCCCACTCTCGTAGGTAATAAATGATAATTGTTAGAATGTGCATGTCTACACCTCGTTTTTCTCCTTCTTTTCCTGGAAATAAATCCAGCAATAATTGACTAATATTTAAAATTAAATGTAATTAATTCAGATTTTTTCACCTGTTAACTTTGGATGGGAATGATCGGTAGAAACTTATCGGAAATTAATCAATATTAATCGATCAAAGTCAAATGGAAAAATGTGTGGGAATTGTGCCTGAAAGTCTGGGACATCAATAATGGTCAAGCATTTCTACTCGGCAAGTGCCTCGATCTCTCCAAAAGATTTCCATAAAAGGCAATTGTTACTTTCGCTCTCTTTCTTTCTTTCTTTCTTTCTTTCTTTCTTTCTTTCTATTCGTCATTTTTCATTTGTCATCTCATTCTCTGTGAGATTCTTTTTTATGCGTTTTCTTCGTTTTCTAAAAACCATCCTTCTTTCTCCTTTTATTCTTTCTTTCTTTCTCAACTCTACTTTTCCTTATTTTGGGGGGATTCTTTTTCCTTTCTCTCTTTTCTTTATCGAATGACAACCTTCTCCTACGTTATTTCTATCATTCTTTCTTTCTTTCTTTCTTTCTTTTTCATCTCTACTTTTCCTTATTCTTTTGCGATTCTTTTTCCTTTCTCTCTTTTCTTTATCGAATAACAACCTTCTCCTACGTTATTTCTATCATTCTTTCTTTCTTTCTTTCTTTTTTCTTTCCTTTTCTTTCTTTCTTTCTTTTTTCTTTCTTTCTTTCTTTCTTCTCTCTTTCCTTTCGTTATTTTTCTTTCTTTCTTTCGTATTTTTTTCTTTCTTTTTTTCGTCATTATCTTTCTTTTTTCTTTCTTCATATCTTTTTTCGGTATTTTCTTTCTTTCCTTCTTTCCTTCTTTCTTTCTTTCTTTCTTTCTCATCTCTAATTTTCCTTATTTTTTGCGATTCTTTTTCCTTTCTCTCTTTTCTTTATCGAATAACAACCTTCTCCTACGTTATTTCTTTCTTTCTTTTTTCTTTCTTTTTCTTTGTTTCTTTTTTCTTTCTTTCTTTCTTTTTTTCTTTCTTTCTCATCTCTACTTTTCGTTATCCTTTTTGCGAATCTTTTCCTTTCTCTCTTTTCTTTATCGAATAACAACCTTCTCCTACGTTATTTCTTTCTTTCTTTCTTTCTTTCTTCTCATCTCCACATCTCCTCATGCTTTTTGTCATTCTTTTTACATCCTTTCTTTTCCTGTCCAAATAACGACTTTCTTTCTATCTTTCTTTCTTTCTTTCTTTCTTTTTGTCATTTTTTATCCTCTCCTCATATTTGTCATTCATTTTACTTTTTTCCAGTAACATACTTCTCCTTCAGATAAAGAGAGAAAAGAAAAATGTAAACAAAAAAAAAAAAAAGAAAAACGGAAAGAGACAATGAATGAATTAATGAATGAAAAGAAAAAAAAAGAAACAGAAAATGTAGATGAATGAATAAATGAAAAGAACGAAATTTATGACTTTTCTTTCTTGTTACTTTTCTTTACTTTATTTTCTTTCTTCCTGTTTGACGAAAATTTATTCGTTTTGATTTCCCTTCATAAAAACCTTTCTTCGTCTCAACTCCTTAAGTCGTGTTTGATGTGAATTGATTCTTTTCATTATTTTTTCAATTTCATTAACTTTTTTCATTTGTTAACTCTGACATCATTTTTTTTCGTTTTTCGTTTTTCTATCGTTAATTACAATTTATATTTATTCATTATTTTTAAAAAATTTTTCTTATTTACTTTTGTGCAAGAATTCGTTTTGTTTTTCTTTCTTTTAGAACAGCTTTCCCAATTTTCGTCTTTTGTAACAATTCGTCACATTTTTTCGTCCTTTTTTCAAATATTTGTTTTTTCTTTCTTTTTTCATGCTTTCTTTTTGTTTTTTTTACTTTTTTTGCTCATGTTTTTCTTTCTTTTTTTTTTCTTTTTCTGGCATTCTTTTCTCGTTTTTCTTTTCTTTTTTCGTAACTTTAAAATTTTCTTTATTTTTCTTTTTCTTTTTATCCTTTATTTACTGCGTCATTTTCGTTCCTGAGATAAAATCGACTTTATTAATGGAATCGGTTCTTTCTTTCTTTCTTTTTTCTTTCTTTCTTTCTTTCTTATCTTCTCTCTTTCCTTTCATTACTTTTCTTTCTTTCTTTCGTAATTTTTTCTTTTTTTCTTTCTTTCTTTCGTCATTATCTTTCTTTTTTCTTTCTTCATATCTTTTTTCGGTATTTTCTTTCTTTTTTTCTTTCCTTTTCTTTCTTTATATCTTTTTCAGTATTTTCTTTCTTTCCTTCTTTCCTTCTTTCTTTCTTTCTTTCTTTCTTTCTTATCTTCTCTCTTTCCCTTCGTTACTTTTCTTTCTTTCTTTTTTGTTTGTTTGTTTGTTTGTTTGTTTCTTTCTTTCTTTGTTATCTTCTCTCTTTCCTATCTTTACTTTTTTTCTTTCTTTCTTTAGTAATTTTTTCTTAGTAATTTTTTCTTTTTTCTTTCTTTCTTTCTTTCTTTTTTCTTTCTGACCATCCATCTTTCCTTTCTTTCTATTTGTTTGTTTTTTCTTTCTTTCTCTCTTTCCAACCTCCCATCCTTCCTTTTCTTTCTTTCTTTCTTTCTTTCTTTCTTTTGATTTCAAAACGTAATTTGTCGGAAGAAAGACGCTATATTTCCCAAAGATTTTACTGTTTTCTCATCAAAACAACCTTTTCAATCGACAGAGATCAAGCTCCAACTTCAATAAACTAGTCAGCTTACGACAGTGGCATTTTGACTGAAAATAAACCATTGTAAAAACTTGTGGGAAAAATTGTCAAATTACCATGTCTCAAAATCAACATACATTGACAAACAACGCTTTTACAATTCCGTAATGCAATGTAAACAACTAAACTTCAATTGTCTTCATGTCTCCGCAAATCGGCTAATAATTAATTTAATAGACTTTTTCGTCTACGTTTCGTGTAACTTCAGCAGGTGGACAATCACGGCTCTCCACAACTTCCCATCCTTTGTAACTCTTAGCAATGTTTGTCTTTTTATTATCACTCCTATCCCTGTTCTGCCATACATTTAAACAAGATCGTTAGGAAGGTGCTTAACCTCTGCCCTCCTGCCTTAAATATGCCCTGTGAGTGTCAAATTTTCCAAGCCTTCTTTCCTTATTATGTGCGCTTTCAATTGTCTCTGATTCTGAGTATAAACGTTCTTTTTGTTTTCATTTTCCTTAAAACTTCATCATTGCTGACATGCTCTGTCCATGGTAGTCTCAACATCCTTCTGTAGTACCACGTTTGTATTTCTTAAGTTTCTTCTCCATCTGTGAAGAGATTTTTCTGCGATACAGGAGGGTTGATATTAAAGGAGTTCGGTACTCTTTTCTTTGCTTCTAATAGACTAGTTGATATGCGATGCTTTCATATTTTTAGCGAGTTCACCCCAAGCAAGGTATTAAAGTTACTGGCAAAAAGGGTTACTGGCTGTGGACGAATTAGAAAACAGAGATACTTCTAAGGAGATTTAAATTTTTGAAGAATAAAAGTTGGCTTGAACTCATAGAGCCTGAAGAGAGTTCCACGAGCGAGAAGTGCGAGAAAAGAAACTGTTAACATAGAACTTACGGTTACATCTGGCCTGTTCAACTCTAAACTGATATGTCCTCGTCATCAGTCTAGTATTGCACTTAAATTCAAAAAGTCTAGGTACCATAGTGTTATACGTGACGTACCTATTCTATTATTAATAGACTCTCCCACACATAATAAGTAGTAGTAGTAGTAGCAGTGGCCAGTTTGGCTCAGTGGTGTTGAGTGAGTCAGTCGATGTCGGACATCCATCACAACTAGATTTGCTGCGTCATTAACTCTTATTTCAAGTTCCTAACGTTTTGTACGTCGAACCTAATTTAGGACGACTTATTGAAATACAAGCCTCCACTGTGAAAACTACTCTACAACACATAGCTAATCTCTCATCCAAACAAGTCTGATGAAAATATTCAGAGAAAAGGCGGCGGGAAGTTGGCTGCAGTCAAGACGCTAGATCAGGACAAAAAAAAAGAAGACTTCCTTTTTAGACTTATGTATGCTGCTGAATCATATTATTTAAATTGTGTGTATATCAGACGATATGGAAAGAATTTATATAAAATAAATAAACAAAACTTGTTTATAATATTATTTAATGAAACATGCATCAATGAAAAAATATGCTGCACACAATATATATATATATATATATATATATATATATATATATATATATATATATATAGTTAGACTCGTTTTGGAAAAACCTTAGGTATTTTGTCTTATAAGTGAACAAACCAATTCCCAAGGGAACATAAGGGATTAATAAAAGAAAGAACTAAGACCATGAAATTGAGGTGAAAACAATCGTCCAGAATCCAAGCTTAGTAACTATGCAAAGTGCTCAATACACTAAATAGAGGAAACCTAAATATGAACATAGAGAGTCAGGTAAATCTACCTTGGTTTCACCTAAACGGATCGTCTGGGTGAACTGACGAATCGTGTAGATGAAACTTGACGATCCGTGTAGGTGAATCATAGGTAGGTTTACCTGGCTCTTATATATATATATATATATATATATATATATATATATATATATATATAAAAGGCTCAAACACTAATATTCCATGGTTATAATTTATTACATTGGAATCGTAATCACGATCCAATTCATCAGACCTACAAATTATACACACACACATTTACAAACATTTTTTTTTTAATTTTTCTTATTTTATCCGGATGGAAATATTTTTACATCCAGTCTCATAATCTTTTGAAACGATGCCTAGTTGAGCAGAAACATACGATTCGCCATTTCTATTCTCTCCTGACACCTCTATTTATACACCTGGCAGAAAACATATTTATGAGTCCAGAGTGTCGCGCTCAAGCCACGGTGTCGATAGTTCTCATTTTCTTCCTATATGACAAAATCAAAATGGAGAATTGCTGCTATCTCTGGATTGGAGTTGCTAAATCCTCACTTTTCGGTATATTGGTAGGGTTCAAAATGGTGTTGGCATTCTTGTTGGAAAAGACCTATTTTACAACTCTGCAACCTCTCTTCCCCAAACACTACATTGTAAGACTATCGCTAACTTAACACTATTTATGGAAAATGTTTAAATGAACTGTATTCTTTAATTCCACTGTTTCAGATGTTTACATCTAGAACACGTAACGCTACTTTCACGGAACCGAATCACTCTTATTTCCTCCGTATCTCCCATATAATGAGAATGTTCCACTAAGCTTACCCAGCCCCAAAACTGCTATTTTGTGGAACTGGCACGAGCGTGAACTCCTCAATTTTAACCTCTTCATGTCAAAGGTTAATTGTTATATGTTATCTTTATAAACTTTATTAAAAACTTACTACTACTTCCTCTTTCATTCTTATCACATACATCATTCATTATAAACATTTTCACACAAAGCCTCTGTATTGAGTAGATCTCGAGCCTTTTAGTAAGTGAACTTTAACATATATTTGTTTAAATTGTAAATATATTTTTCTAAATTAACTTTCATTTTTTTTTACTCAATAGTGATTGTTTTCGTTTTTTTTCATTTTGTTTAAATCTACAATAAATTTGATTCATACAAATTTATTTTCAGTTAATCTAAAACTCAAGTAAAGTACAAGAGGCGTTCAAAAAGTTCTAAGCCTCACCGAGAAGGAGTTAGATAAACAAGACGGTTTTCACTATTTTTCAATATTGTTCCACTTGACATCAATGCACTTGCGCTTCGACTTCATAGCTTCATTCAGTTTTCTTAATTCTGATGTGTAGTAATGTCCATTAATAGTTTTTTCCCCCTTTTCCAGGTAATCTATCATGATTACGTTTTCAGAATCACAAAAAACAGAAGTCATCACCTTGCCAACAGACGTTGCCAGCATGAACTTATTCGGGGCGAAGAAACAGTGTTTCCACTGTTTGATTTGAATCTTTGATTCAGGTTCGAAATGGTGAACCCAGGTTTCATCTTGAGTTATTAATCTGCGGTTGAAATTCTCTGCGTCAGCCCAGAAGCAGACAACTTGCTAATCCCTAAGATATCAGTTAAAACAGTATGGATCGAAGCTAAACTCATACCGATGGACTTAGCTATCTGCTGGACAGACAGACATCAAAAAACATACATTGAATGGTATCAGTCATCAGTGGTTGAAGTTTATGGACAACCTGACCGAGGGTCATCTTCTGTGCTGGTGCTGCCTCGCTTGAATTCCGCAGACCACATCTTCACAGTTGTATAGGAAGGAGAGTCCTTAGCAAATGTCTGTAGCATGACCTTGGGTGTCGTACATTTCTTTTGTAGATACTTTATGACTACTCGGACCTTTCTTTCGTCATTCTTCAGATTTGTTTCACACATCTCATATTTATATGGGCCTCATCTTCATAGAAATTAAGACAGAAAATTGAATTAGTTTTTTTTTTCTAGTTCTCTATGCTCAGAAAATTATCAGAAAGAGCGGTACAAATGCAGAAGGACGTGTACCTATGTTTCATAGACTACGCAAATGCTTTCGACAAATTACGCCACAAGGACCTGATGGAACTGCTCAGCAACCTTGATATATTCGGGAAAGATATTAGAATAATCAAGAACCTATACTGGCAGGAAACAGCATGCATGTGCATAGGGAACGAATTCAGTGAATATACACAAATAGAAAGGGGCGTAAGGCAAGGATGCGTCTTCTCACCCGACCTGTTCAACCTGTTCGTGACAATTCTGAGAGAATTGGAAACCCTACCGGGATTTAGCGTTCGAGGAGATAATCTTAACAACATACGCAGATGACACAGTACTGATAGCAGACACGGAAAAGAAACTACAAAATCTCCTACAGAAGGTAGCGACGGAGAGCAAGAAGAAGGGACTAACTATAAACGACAAGAAGCCAAAATGCATGGTCATCAGTAAGAGGATGAGCCCGAAATGCGACTTGCAGAACGGGAACTCTAGAATCAAGCAGACGCGGAAGTTTAAATATCTCGGAAGCGTTTTGACAGAGGACGGAAAATGCGACAATGAGATCCGTAGACGTATTGGGATGGCCAAGGCCGCATTCCAAAAGCTGGGCAGAGTATTGCGAGACAGGAGGATTTCTTTGGTAACAAAGAAAAGAATACCGAGCTGTTACGTGACATCTGTCCTCCTTTACGGCAGCGAAGGAAAGAGAGACAAGAGAAAACAACCCATGACATACCTAGCGGTCTTAATCAAATGAATGACAGAACATGGTCTGGGGGAGGAAGCAGAGGGAAGGATCTTGATAAGAGCTGCAAAAGGATAGAAGGAGGTGGAGAGCCATGATCGTCTACGTCCTGAAAGGACATGGCACATAAAAGGAAAGAAAAGAAAGATAAACAAGGGAATGGCATACCTAGGAGACTGAAGCAAGTGGATGACAGAACATGGTCTGGGGGAGGAAGCTGAGGGAAGGAATTTGTTGAGAGCTGCAAGGGATAGAAGGAGGTGGAGAGCCATGATCGTCTACATCCTGAAAGGACATGGCACATAAAAAGAAAGAAAAGAAAATATAGTTTTTATGTAATAACAATATCACCTAACCTGTACAAATTAATGCAGAAATTTATAAGATTTAAAACTTCATAAATTATAAAATTTTAAACAAAGGAAAACAATTCTTGCAAAAATTCATTATTCATCAAAAGAAATTTGTGTTCATAATTTATTTTATTTATATAAACAATTAAAAGCCTTTCTAATTAAATTATTTTTTAAGTTCATTGCATTTTTATTTTACTATTCAAAGAATGTTTTCGGTAACTGGGGCCCTGTTCTTTTTGTTTGTTTTTTTTTAAATTGATGATTTAAATTCTTGAAATAGTTCTGCAAGTAACAAATTTAAAGATTAAGCGGTTCAAATGAAAATTTTCAAAATTTCATAAAATTAAATAAGTGGTTGGGCGCTAACAGATATAAAAAAAATCTTTTGCAAAGATATTCTAAAAATGACATATTTATAAAACAATTTTATTCATTTCTGAATAAGTCTTGAACGTTTCACTAAAATCCGACAATCATTTGTTTTTTTTTTTGGCAAGAATTTCCAAATAGATATGTTTTTTTTTTTACCACAAAAAAACGACCCTCCGCAGGTTTTGAATTCAGAGTTGTCCTTCTCCTAGACCAGTTGCCATCCAAGGCTATAGAACCCAGTCTGTCCTGCGATTTACCCATAGCTGGGGTGAAAGAGGATTTTTCGCACCTTTCCCAAAAATATTAGCACGTAAGTAATGGATTCGACTGGAATTCGAACTCGGCTTTCCGATTAGTCAATCTAAGACGATATCCACCGTGCCTCCTCCTCTCTCCCCCTCCCCTCTCTCTCTATCTATATATATATATATATATATATATATATATATATATATATATATATATATATATACTTATATATTTTTATATATATAAATGTTGTTTTGAAGCTTTTTAAAAATATTTACAAATGACAGTAATATTTAACGCTTTAAAAACATTTCGTTTTCAAATAATATCAGAAAAACCTTGTTATACCATAATACCTACTCTATTGTAATGGACTCTCCCACAGATAATAAGTAGTAGTAGCAGTGGATAGTTGGGCTCAGTGGTGTTGAGCGAGTCAGTCGATATCGGACATTGAAGTACCAACCAACACAACTAGACTGCTGCGTCATTAACTCTTATTTCAAGTTCCTAACGTTTTGTACGTCGAACCTAATTTAGGACGACTTATTGAAATACAAGCCTCCACTGTGAAAACTACTCTACAACAAACCTTTTACATATCAATCCGTGATATATTCAAGGAGAAAATAATTCCTCACTTTGCAAGATCTTAGGTTATACAGACGTACATTTACAGTTTCTTGAAAAGCATTTGTTTCAAGAAGTTTTGTCATTGTGAATTCTTTCTTTGAATCTTTTGGAAACATTTTTCTCAAACTGGAATTGGTATCTGCGTAAACTCATGAAATCAGAAGCCATCATATACACGAAAAAGAAATCTACTGTGTTCTCGTTTGGTGTAAAGGAAATAAAGCGGATGGCATCGAGATCGTCAGCAACCAATGAGCGTTAATGCGTCGAATTCAAATAATGCATCGTCAAGTGTTTATTGTTCACACAGTCGGCAGCAGATATAATTGTCAATGAAGACCGACATCAAAGAAATCGGGTCATGACCCTAAAACCCTCAAGGGTATTTTTTCATCCAATTTATTTGCGATCAAACGTGGCTGACACAGCGGCCTTACATAATGTGATTGAAGAGAAGAAAAATTGAAACAAATGGAGGAAAATGAAAACGAAAGATGAAAGTCGTGGAGCCATTGACTTGATCGTCTTAAGTGACAATCGGGAAAGAAGAAAAGCTAAAATGAATCGAAAGCGAGATTAAAATGGTCGATATCTGTCTATAAGCAGACGAGAATCCGGAGAGTGGAAGACCCTTATCTATAGAATCTCGACTTTATTTGTCCAAAAGTAGTAATCCAAATATTATCTTGCTAAATGTGTTTCTCTTCTCTACCGTCCATTTCTAGAGTCCATTTCTTACTAATGACAGAGAGACTTTTACGACAAATGGCGGACGCTTGACCGAATCATTAGAAACATTTGATCGTTCCTTTCAAATATGTTCATTGACGTTTTCTTTAAAGGAAGCGAATCTAATGCGCATTATTATTATTATTATTATTATTATTTGGAACTTTTCTGGTCTGTATACACATTTCTTTCCAAATGCCCAGGGACCTAAGGTTAGAAATGGCGTCAGGACACTTCCACTGACAAAAAAAAAAAAAAAAAAAAAAAGAATTAAATTACATAGGTAAAGCCCTTCGTAAAGTGTGGGCTGTACTTGTCAGAACAATTTTTTGTATCTCCTTGAGGCATGGACTTCCAGGAATCCCTTCAATTAGTCTACTGCAATCTTTTCCAACCAGTCCTAGGGCTCCAACTACAACAGGGATTTTTGATGTTCCCATATGCCACATTTTCGAGATTTCTATTTCAAGGTCCTTGTACTTTGACAACTTTTTTGAATATCTTCAAAGATACATTGCAGTCAGCAGGGACTGCCATATCAATAAGGAGGCACCGTTTTTGTTTGTGGTCTTTAATAACAATATCTGGCCGGTTGGCCTTGATTGTTCTGTCAGTGTGTATTGTGTAGTCCCATAGAATTGTAACAGGTCCTATCACCGTAACCGGGTCTGGGTGGTGTTCATACCAGTTTCTTTCAGTTTCCTTCCCGTAGAAGTTGCAGATATTATTATTATTATTATTATTATTATTATTATTATTATTATTATAAATATCCATTGAAATTTCACAGTTTTCTAATTTGAATTTTCTGATTAATATTAATTCCTTAGTTAATGATTGTATAAATTTCTTGCGTGTTCCACGGCTGTAAAATACTCGTAGAAACTTCCTTATTGAATTGTTAAATATTAGAGCTTAACAATTTTAACAAAATATTGCAATAACAATTATAACTACCAATGCAGGACGTTATTTAAAGAAGTAAGAGGGTACAAATGAGAAGATTCAGAAGTGAGAACGTTTTCCATTTCACTGAAGCAGACGTTAAATGCAAGAGAGTGTTATCGCCTCTCCTAGCCTTTCTTTCTTATGTTAATTATGTTTGTTTTTCTCGCTAAAACTAAACGGCGTATGTAACTTGTCTTTTCTGTCTTTCATCACGACCAAAATGGAATAGTCCATTTGTGGCAGGAAATAACGTCCGTGAGAACGAACGAACAATTTTATTTCTTCAGATAGGAATTGCGGGCTACAGATTCTAAAGGCTCTTAAATATCTGTAAATTAAACATGCTTTAAAAATTCTAAAATACCCGAATTATTTCCTGTACAATGCCAAACGCAAAACATAAAATCCGCGCACACACACACAAACATATATATATATTATCATTATTATTATTATTATCATTTATGTATGTTATGTTTCCTGCTTTGTATCCTGTAGAGCTGGTTACAAACTATGGTCCTTAGGCCTTATTAAAGAATTGTCATTTAAGTGGTAGCACTTTTCTTAGTATATGGAATGTTCCTAATAGGATGGTCTTCTGGGCAACTTGTATGTTGATGTTACCTGGGACATTATTAGTAAAATTGTCCATTCCTTTTCTCACGAGGCCCAGAGATCTGATTACTATTGGTACAGTTTCAGTCTTCATTGCCCACATCCTGTTCATCTCGATCTCCAGGTCCTTGTATTTTGGACAATTTCTTGATAATTTCATAGAGGTGACCCTCACAGATGCTACTGCTATGTCAATAAGCATACACTTTCTGAATTTCTTGTCTTTTATGATAACTTCAGGTCTGTGAGTTTGAATAAATTGTGTCAGTTTGAATTGGCATGTCCCAGGGGATAGTTACATTGTTGTTGTTGTTGTTGTTGTTGTTCTTCTTCTTCTTCTTCTTCTTCTTCTTCTTATTATTATTATTATTATTATTATTATTATTATTATTAACATTATTTCTAGTTTATAAACGTTTTTGTTTAGGTATCGCCGTTTTTTAGTTTCCCAAACGGCCTAAATGGAGAAGTTCAGCTAAAGAAAAATTGTATCTCCAGACAAAAATGCCATATTTCTGCTGCAGTAACGGTTTCCCTAATGGAAAAAAAGATATAGGTTCGATTTCTGTCGGGAGACACAATTTTTCTATCGTAAGAATACTCCATCTAACTCTTTTTTTATATATTTCACTGTTTAAGATAAAAAAAATTTCCCACTGTTTATAGTAAAAAATATATATATATATATATATATATAATATATATATATATATATATATATATGTAAAAAAAATTAATTTTAAAGACATATATATATATATTAAATATAAAGTGATCAATTTCAGTCAACACCCAGCGGTGACAGTTTCATACTTATATTTCATATATATATATATATATATATATATATATATATATATATAATATATATAATATATAATAAATACAACGATAGCGAACACAACTAAAAAATCACATACACATTTATTACAAAAACCAAATGCATATTAATTACAAAACAAGATGAATCTTCTCTAAGACATATTATAAAGAAATATACTACTCCTATTGATCCGAATAAAAAATCAAACTTATTATCTATTATAAAAAATTTAAGACGGCCAACCTTATCCTCAAAAATAACAACACACCAACTAAGTCAAAATTACAAAGAACGAACATAATCTATGAGTTCAAATGCCCTTTAAGGAACTGCGTTCCTCACCAAACCAGACTCATAAATAATTACATCGGCTACACAACCACATGTTTATCCAGACGTCTTACATTACACCTATCTGATCACAGTTCCATCAGAACACATTTAAACACACACTCAGATTTACCCGACACTATTAGGAACATACTAGTAGAAAACACAAATATATTAACTGCATCCACTTGCAAAAAAAGTCTAAAAATAATGGAAGCTCTAATAAAAAAAAAAAAAAGCCAACCCTTAACAATATTAACTATGAACAAAGCCACAATGTGCTAACCGTATTCGGAAACTAAAAAACATCACTACCACACACTGAACATACACAGAACACACACACTCTACTAAGCTGATAATTGAATCATCCTTGATAATGGCTAAAGGTATAGCCGAAAGCGCTCGGAAACACAGAACATTCGGACAGTTCTTACACACTCTTTGTCCAGAAAAGAAAGCTCTTGTCAGAACATTCGGACAGTTCTTAACTCTTTGTCCAGAAAAGCTCTTTGTCAGAACACAAGGAAAATTAAATAAAAGCCAACCGTAGTACCTTGTCTGTCGTTTTAATGAAACATGCATATATATATATATATATATATATATATATATATATATATATATATATATTATTATTATATATATATATTATTACATAAACGTTATTGTAGTAGATACCCGTATTTGAGTAGACGCTCTATTTTTAATTTTTTAGAAAAAATATTTAATATCGTCTGCCGCCCCCAATTTTAGAGAAATCTTATTAAAGGAAAATATGCACCCTTCGGCATGATTTGAACTCCACCCTCCTTAGCAGGAAAATCTGTCGTTAGATCAGATGTGCTTTAGACCAACTAAGTTCGGAAAAGTCTCGCCGATCGATCAAAGCCAAATAGTGTCTTATAAGCGCAAATTTTTCTCAAACTCCCGAAACATTCATATCTGCTCAGTTTCGTAAACAAAGCAATTTCTAAAGAAGTAATGGATTTTCGTCAATTTACCTCTAGTGGATAATAGCGTTGATTGGATCCGGTGACTTGATCCAAAAAGTTGTGAGTTCAATACCTGGCTACAGTGGTGAACAAAAACTTGGGAAGTTGAGTTAAAGGAATACTACTGAGACAGGCGGAAGAGGCATGGCACGTGGAACTAGAACATTCAATCGAAATGGTGGACAAAATAAAGGGTTCATTTCGAAATTGTAATCGCCTGAAGAAGGCCGGAGCGTACAACGACAGAAACGTGGTGAATATGACAATAAAGATGAGGACAAAGGTACAGACGATAAAAATAATTACGATACCTTATCGCATAAATATAGACAGATATAAAATAAGTCTAAAAAATAAATCGCTTATGAGCAGACATAAAGAACAATAAAAAAACGTATCATAATCTGTTTCCCATTTTAATGAAACATGTATTGAAGAGAGATTGCTGCGCAAATATACATACACACAAACGTAGTAATATATATATATATATATATATATATATATAAAATATACGGAAAAAAACAAAAAACAAAACCTAATATGCAATTATGCTGTTTTAATGTTAATATAATGTCAACGTCGGACGTTTCGGTCTAGTAGACCATCTTCAGGACATATTCATAAAACATAATTAACATTAGAATATATTAACATTAAAACATTATATTAACATTAAAACAATATAATTGCATATTAAGATTTTTGTTTGTTTTTTCCGTATATTTTTCTTCATACTGTCGGATCTATATCCATATATTTGTTTACATATATATATATATATATATATATATATATATATATATATATATATATAGTCGACTCTCCTGTCGAGTTCGACGTATGAAGGTCAAGCAGATCAGATCAGATTATATATATATATATATATATATATATATATAAAAAATAAACCACAAAATCTTTTGCCGAAATGTGATTTTTTTATTTTAAAATATATATATTATACCCTATTTTCCAATATTGTTATAATTAAAATTATGGAAAATAGTGTATAAAATATATTTTAAAATGAAAATACGCATTTCAGCCAAAAAAAATTTTATGGTTCATCTTTTTGAAAATACACACTTTTCTCTCGTTGGAACAACTATAAAATCCTATATATATATATATATATATATATATATATATACATATATATATATATATATATATATATATATATATATATAAGTGCGCAGGTGTGCAGAAAATAGAAAAGAACACGTTAAGTGCATAATCCGAAAGTTCCTTCGTATTTTTGTTCTTATTTTTAAGAAGATAGTGTTTAATTTAAAAATATGATTCATATGAATCATATTTTAAACAAAAAATATTATATATATATATATATATATATATATATATATATATATATATATGTATACATATATAGTTATATGTATATATACATGTATATAATATATATATATATATATATATATATATATATATATATATATATATATATATATATATATATATATATATATATATAAATGCATTTCATATGCATAAAAATAGACATAAAATACACATATTGATATACATAAACTATAGCTACATATACACTTACGTGTATGTGTGTTGTGGATTGTGCTTTTTCATCTCACGCCTATACGTGAATCGGGTAGGAATTCTAGGGCAAATAACGATAAGGCACAGTGTGAAAATCCTCAGGCTGGTTATAAAAGATGTTGAGACTCTGCGTTTTGATTTATGGGAGCTGAGATGCCACATTTGACCAGTCTGCGGTGTGGCGAAAATGGAAGTTCATTAGAGACATCTGATAGGCCCCGTCATCGCTTTCCTGGTCGGCAGGGGTACGAGTGAGATTTAAATGGCAGGTAGCAAAAGATAAAGGGGGTTGACTATAAAACTAAGCAGGAAAAAACTTTTCATTCAAATCTAAGGAGGGTTTGCGGCAAATATACAAATAAAAATGATGGTTTTATAGAACACACTTCTCCAAAAAGAGATTTCTTCATATATATATATATATATATATATATATATATATATATATATATATATATATATATATGTGTGTGTGTGTATGTGTGAGTATGTGTGTGTATTAGTAAAGTTAAATTACTGTTTTTAAACTACAAATTTCACATGAATTCTCTCGAACGCTCATATTTTCTCGAAGCGTATATTAACGTAAACAAATGATATAATATATTATGAAATGAACTAAGTCCGACTATTATTTAATATATTTTTAATGTCTATCTAATAGAAAATATGTGTCCTCCGACAGGAATCGAAACTGTATCCTACATGGAACCGTCATATAGCCTGATTAGCTTTGTTTGTTTGTATTGTTTTACGGTATATCAACCTCAATGAGTCATTTAATGCCGATCACATTTTTTTCGGGTAATATTTTTGTTTTGTCAAAAATCTATTTCTGTTAGTATTTTTTCCTCAAAAATGTATAGCTGATAATATTATTTTAAAAAATGTATGGCTGGTGATATTATTTTTCCAAAAACGTATAGCTGGTAATATTATTTTTTCAAAAACTTATATCTGGTAAATTTTTTTACAAAACATACAGCTGGTAATATTTTTTTCAAAAACGTATTGCTGGTAATACTTTTTTTATAAAGTATTTGTGATATTAAAACTTATTTTACACTTTTATAATGCCTCTTACCTCAGTTTCTATTTGCCCATAGTGTGGGACCCTAACAGGTGCTACCACCCCAGGTCAGGGTGGACCTGGGAACGTTAAGAGGAGGTTCCATGCTTTGTAAAACCTCCTGATCAGAGGTCTTCTGTTGGACGTAGTTTATCATCTTACCCTGGACACGGATGTAGTTTATCGTTATACTCAGGACGCCCCATTGGATGAATGCATCGGCATGTTCTAAGGCCGACAGTGCTACCTGATTAGCATGATGTTCTATACGATTTATCTACAGAGAAAGCGACTGTTTAGCAAAGTTAAATATATATATATATATATATATATATATATATATATATATATATATATATATAAAGCTTCCATTTTAGCTAAGTGGCATCACACAACACACACATATATATATATATAATATATATATATATATATATATATTTATAAACAAATTGAAAGAAGCTGTTTGACCAGCACAAGGATTGAACAAAATTAACAATAAAAAAAAAACTACAGATAAATTTCAATTTCTTCAGAAACAGCCATTCACTCCTGTAGTTCACTGCTGCTAACAAGCAGAGAATTTTTTTCTCCTGATGATGGTCATGCTGGCTGAAACTAATCGAGGAACTTAATTGAAATAATAAAAGAATATTAATATACAAATATAGTTTGTCTGAAAATTATAATTTTTAATATTTTTATTGTTTAAACCAATATATATATATATATATATATATATATATATATATATATATATATATATATAATGCATATTATCCGCCACGATTTCGTAATTACAAAAATCGGCACGTTTATACACAGAACAAATAAAAATGTCTTGAAATAGTGGGCTTGCTAAATTGTAACCTTTTCCATGTATGATAAGTAAATATAGTTTTTATCTAATAACAATATCACCTGACTGCTATAAATTAATACTGAATTTCAAAACACGACAGGATTATACAGTTGTCACCTCGGCATAGAGACCGATTCTAGAATTGATAACAGCTGAAATGTCGCTGATTAACATGGTGTTCCTGACTTAAGGTTTCATTTGATATAATCTTATCAAATCGTGAAATAAAGGTTGTCTTGAATGACCACTCTTCTTGATCTTTCTATATAAATGCGAGTGTCTCCCAATGATGTAACTCGGATCTACTTTGTGACCCATTTTAATTAGCGGCATTTCAGATGTCATCAGTTCTAGAATCGATATCTATGCTGAGGTGACAAACTATATAATCCTGTCATAGCAAGTCCCCTACATGCAAACCGCCAGCGGTCCTCTGGTGGCAGCCACCGGGCCTCGAGCGCTCCGCCAGTGGTAACATTGCCGAGACGAACACGCGGGGGTCCGACAGCGAGCCGCTAGTGGAATGCCACTCAGTGTCAGATTGTTGGCTTGCTTGTAGTGTCTGTTGGGTTCGATAAAGTTAAATTGACAGCTGATCAGAAAATGACCTCCATATCTACTGTTAACTAGGCAAGAAATGGTATATTCATTTTAACATCTCGAAAAAGAAAATGATCTCTTATAATCGTCTCAGAAAACCATCTTCACCTTCGATCACCATGACTGATGCTCACTGCCAAGAGAGTAACTAATTGCGCTCTCATGGTCTCACGTTTTCCACTGTTATGATTTGGATCGATTATATCGAACAGCTTGCTTGGTCTGCTGCTACGAAAGGCGGTTCACTAAGTCGTGTGTCTTTCTCACCAGATTGTACTTCACACTTTTGTAAGTCTAACTATCGTCCGTGCAGGGAATATTGTTGTTGGTTTGGTGCTTCTGCTATGTATTTAAAGATTCTTGACAAAATCCAAAGAAGAATCTGTAAAGTTATCAATCCTGACATGTCATCTCGGCTTCAATCAGCGCCGTAACATAGCTTCCTCGGATTACTTTTATGTAAATGTTTTCATAGCAATTGTTCTGAAGAGATTTTCTCTCTGGTATCTTGACTTCTTGAATTCAACTTCAGTATTTGGTTGGTAGGGTTGATATCTTCACCTTTGAAATTGCTAATCAGCACCAAACCATTGATGGATATATTATTTTGGGACATTGTTGGCTATTAGGTGATCGATGGACATATTATTTTGGGTCCTTGTTTGTTATTAGATCATCGATGGACGTATTATTTTGGGTCCTTGTTTGTTATTAGGTCATCGCTGGACGTATTATTTTGTGTCCTTGTTGGTTATTAGGTCATCGATGGACGTATTATTTTGGGTGCTTGTTTGTTATTAGGTCATCGATGGACGTATTATTTTGGGTGCTTGTTTGTTATTAGGTCATCGATGGACGTATTATTTTGGGTCCTTGTTGGTTATTAGGTCATCGATGGACATATTATTTTGGGTCCTTGTTGGATATTAGGTCATCGATGGACGTATTATTTTGGGTCCTTGTTGGCTATTAGATCATCGATGGACGTTTTATTTTGCGTCCTTGTTGGTTAGTAGGGTCATCGATGGACATATTATTTTTTTCCTTGTCGGTTATTAGGTCATCGATGGTCGTTTTATTTTGGGTCCTTGTTTGTTATTAAGTAATCGATGGACGTATTATTTTGGGGCCCTGTTGGTTGTTAGGTCATCGATGGACGTATTATTTTGGGTCCTTGTTGGCTATTAGATCATCGATGGACGTTTTATTTTGCGTCCTTGTTGGTTAGTAGGTCATCGATGGACATATTATTTTGCGTCCTTGTCGGTTATTAGGTCATCGATGGACGTTTTATTTTGGGTCCTTGTTTGTTATTAAGTAATCGATGGACGTATTATTTTGGGGCCCTGTTGGTTGTTAGGTCATTTGGACGTATTATTTTGGGTCCTTGTTGGCTATTAGGTCATCGATGGACGTTTTATTTTGGTCCTTGTTGGTTATTAGGTGATCGATGGACGTATTATTTTGGGTGCTTGTTTGTTACTAGGTCATCGATGGACGTATTATTTTGGGTCCTTGTTGGCTATTAGGTCATCGATGGACGTTTTATTTTGGGTCCTTGTTGGTTATTAGGTCACCGATGGACGTTTTATTTTGGGTCCTTGTTGGTTATTAGGTCATCGATGGACGCTTTATTTTGGGTCCTTGTTGGTTATTAGGTCATCGATGGACGCTTTATTTTGGGTCCTTGTTGGTCCTGTTTTGGTATTTGCCCATTCTTGGACGTATTATTTTGGAGGCTTTTTGGTATTTGACTATTGTTGAGAGTATTATTTGGGGCCCTATTTGGTATTTGAGCATTGTTGAACACATCATTTTGTGTTTTTTGTATCTGCCTATTGTTGGACGTGTTATTTTGGGGCCATTTTTGGTATTTGACCATTGTTGGACATATTATTATTTTTTTTTTGGTATTTGGCCATTGTTTAGCGTATTTCTTGGGGAGGTTTTTGGTATTTGCTCATTGTTGGACATATTATTTTGGGGGTTTTTTGGTATATTCTCATTGTTGGGCATATTATTTTGGGGACTTTTTTTCCTATTTGCCCATTGTTGAGAGTATTATTTGGGGACCTTTTTTGGTATTTGACCATTGTTGAACGTATTATTTGGGGTGCTTTTTTGGTATTTGCTCATTGTTGGATGTATCATTTTGGGGTTTTTGGGGAGGGTATTTGACCATTTTAAGGGATTGTTTTATTTGTATTTGAACATATTATTTTGAACACCATTATTGTGGGGATCTTTTTTTTGTATTTGACCATTGTTGGACGTATTATTTTTTTTTTGGTGCTTTTTTTTTTGCCATTGGTTGGACATATTTTTTGTTGTTTTGCTTTTGGACGTATTAATAATTTTTTGTATTTGACCATTGTTGTATTATTTGGGATCTTTTTTGGTATTTGACCATTGTTGGACACATTTATTGTGGCCAAATTATTTTGGGGCTTTTTGACGTATTAATAATACGTCCAACAATGGTCAAATACCAAAAGACCCTAAAATAATACGTTAACAATAGCTGTACCAAAAAGATCCCCAAAATAATGTTTTCAACAATGGTCAAATACCAAAAAGATCCCCTAAATAATACCTCAACAATGGTCAAATACCAAAAAAGCTCCAAAATAATACGTCCAACAATGGGAAAATACCAAAACAGTCCCAAAATAATATGTCCAACAATGAGCAACAACAAAAAGCACCCAAAAATAATATGTCCAGCAATGATTAAATACCAAAAGTATGTAATACGCTTAACAATGGCCAAATACCAAAAGATAATAAATAATAATAATAATTTTAATAATACGTCCAACAATGGTCAAATACCAAAAAGACCCCAAAATAACACGTCCAACAATAGCTAATACCAAAAGCCCCCAAAATAATGTGTTCAACAATGGTCAAATACCAAAAAAGATCCCCAAATAATTCTCAACAATGGTCAAATACCAAAAAGCCTCCAAAATAATACGTCCAACAATGGGAAAATACCAAAACAGTCCCAAAATAATATGTCCAACAATGAGCAAATAACAAAAAAAGCACCCAAAATAATATGTCCAGCAATGATTAAATACCAAAAAGCTCCCTATGTAATACACTTAACAATGGCCAAATACCAAAAGATAATAATAATAATAATAATAATAATAATAATACGTCCAACAATGGTCAAATACCAAAAAGCCCCCAAAATAAAACGTCCAACAATAGCCAATACCAAAAAAGCCCCCCAAAATAATTGTTCAACAATGGTCAAATACCAAAAAGATCCCCAAATAATACTCTCAACAATGGTCAAATACCAAAAAAGTCCAAAATAATACGTCCAACAATGGGAAAAATACCAAAACAGTCCCAAAATAATATGTCCAACAATGAGCAAATAACAAAAAAAGCACCCAAAATAATATGTCCAGCAATGATTAAATACCAAAAAGCCGCTATGTAATACGTTAACAATGGCCAAATACCAAAAAGATAATAATAATAATAATAATAATAATAATAATAATAATACGTCCAACAATGGTCAAATACCAAAAAGCCCCCAAAATAACACGTCCAACAATAGCCAATACCAAAAAGCCCCCAAAATAATGTGTTTCAACAATGGTCAAATACCAAAAAGATCCCCAAATAATTCAACAATGGTCAAATACCAAAAAGCCTCCAAAATAATACGTCCAACAATGGGAAAATACCAAAACAGTCCCAAAATAATATGTCCAACAATGAAACAAAAAAGCACCCAAAATAATATGTCCAGCAATGATTAAATACCAAAAAAGCTCCCTATGTAATACGCTTAACAATGGCCAAATACCAAAAGATAATAATAATAATAATAATAATACGTCCAACAATGGTCAAATACCAAAAAAGACCCCAAAATAACACGTCCAACAATAGCCAATACCAAAAAGCCCCCAAAATAATGTGTTCAACAATGGTCAAATACCAAAAAGATCCCCAAATAATACTCTCAACAATGGTCAAATACCAAAAAGCCCAAAATAATACGTCCAACAATGGAAAATACCAAAACAGTCCCAAAATAATATGTCCAACAATGAGCAAATAACAAAAAAGCACCCAAAATAATATGTCCAGCAATGATTAAATACCAAAAAGCTCCCTATGTAATACGCTTAACAATGGCCAAATACCAAAAGATAATAATAATAATAATAATAATAATAATAATACGTCCAACAATGGTCAAATACCAAAAAAGCCCCCAAAATAACACGTCCAACAATAGCCAATACCAAAAAGCCCCCAAAATAATGTGTTCAACAATGGTCAAATACCAAAAAAGATCCCCAAATAATACTCTCAACAATGGTCAAATACCAAAAAAGCCTCCAAAATAATACGTCCAACAATGGGAAAATACCAAAACAGTCCCAAAATAATATGTCCAACAATGAGCAAATAACAAAAAAGCACCCAAAATAATATGTCCAGCAATGATTAAATACCAAAAAGCTCCCTATGTAATACGCTTAACAATGGCCAAATACCAAAAGGATAATAATAATAATAATAATAATAATAATACGTCCAACAATGGTCAAATACCAAAAAGACCCCAAAATAACACGTCCAACAATAGCCAATACCAAAAAGCCCCAAAATAATGTGTTCAACAATGGTCAAATACCAAAAAAAGATCCCCAAATAATACTCTCAACAATGGTCAAATACAAAAAAAGCCTCCAAAATAATACGTCCACAATCTTTTTTGGTATTTGACCATTGTTGAGAGTATTATTTGTTGTTTATCGCATGAATTTTTAGAATATTTTTGATTTTGTTCAATAATTTTACTTAAAGGCATTGATGTGATAATTGCTACCCAAGGCTAGAGAACCCAGTCTACTCTGTTGTTTAACCCATAACTTGTAGGTTCGCTGTGATCCATACCCGCCTTGATTAACGATGTTATTGCGAAATTAATGCAATCTCGGCCGGAGTTTTTAGTGACATTTTAAGAACGTGAAAGCTGCTTCGTGTCGCAAAAGATGACGCAATTAGTGACAGAGAAGTAGGAAGTCGCATAGAAATATAGAAAGATGTCCTTCTGAAATTAAGCAAAGTATTAAGAGATATAAAAACGTCTTTTAGGTTGGTTGGTTGGTTGGGTTTTATGGCATATCAACCACTGTAGTCATTTAATGCCAAACTAAGTATATATATATATATATATATATATATATATATATATATACATACATATATACCTATATATATATATTAAATATACAGTACTATTAAACGTATAGCTGGCAACATTATTTTTTCAAAATTATTATCTGAGGCCTTGCTGTTGGACGGAGTTTATCGTTTTACCCAGGACGCGGATGTAGTTTATCGTCATACCCAGGACGCGGATGTAGTTTATCGTCATACCCAGGACGTAAAAACGTCTTTTAGTTATAAAGAAAAATGTGATGAAATGCTGGCTATTATCCCATCAATGATAATGCGGTTGGTGTAGATGAGGAGAAGACTTGTCCGGGAAGGTGTGTGGTGTAATGATTTCGATCATTAGATAAAAAGAATAGAAAAGAAATATTTTTAAAATCTGAATAATGACGCTATGAATTTATATATAAAAAGATTTTGTTTACAAAGAATGGTGGAAAGTTTTGCACCAATCTAAGATGATGGGATACAAAATTCAGCTGAAAGGTGGTGTAAGGTCAGAGACAGCTAAAGAAAATAATTTCCTGACTGCATAATGACGCTATGAATATATATGGTTAAAAGATTTAGTCGAGAGTCAGTTCTGGAAACTTTTTTATCGAGCTATTTAGGCGGGAAGTGTGGTATGTTTGTCGAAAGCTAAAGGAGAATGACTTTGATGACTTAATAATTACGCGACGTATTTCTATGAATAAAGTATATTGCCGACAAATAATACTGGAAACCTTTGCATTAAAATAAGGTTGTTGAATACACAATTTAATTGAAATATGTTGTGTAACGTTATAGAAAGCCAATGAAAATATATCGATGAATAAACAAAGATCCTATGAATTTACATGGATAAAAGTTTTAGAAACGAAGCATGTTACCATACAATTTTCCGTCGTATCATTTATTTACTATTTTAGTAGTAAAATAAGCGCATCCCACCTCCCTTCTCGCTTGTAAGCATCCATCATAATAAACGTTTTTTCAGCAAAAAGAAAAAGAAAAGCTGAACTGGTCGGATAAAGCTTCATAAGCTTCTATTTAGAATTGTTACAATATTACAGTAAAAAACACAAGATAGGGTATAAGAAAGAACGAAAGAAAGAAAGAAAGAAAGAAAGAACGAACGAACGAAAGAAAGAAAGAAAGAATGATAGAAATAACGTACGAGAAGGTTGTTATTCGATAAAGAAAAGAGAGAAAGGTAAAAGAATCGCAAAAAATAAGGAAAAGTAGAGATGAGAAAGAAAGAAAGAAAGAAAGAAAGAAAGAAAGAAAGAAAAGTAAACGTAATTGAGAAGTAGAATATGTGCGTATATTTCAGAGGGTTCACTTGCTTTTAATATCAGTATTCAGATCCTGGCTGACATTATTATTATTATTATTATTATTATTATTATTATTATTATTATTATTATTTCCTTTCATTTCTGGTGTGTACACATTTCTTTCTGGGTTCCGTCCAAAGACTTAAGGTTAGAAATGGCATCATGACACTTTCCACTGACAAAAAAAAAAAAAAATAAAATAAATAAATAAAAATGCATAGATAAATCCCTTCGTAAATTGTGGGCTGTACTTGTGAGAACAATTTTTTTGTATTTCTTTGAGGCCTGGGCTTCCAGGAATCCCTTCAATTAGTCTACTGAAATCTTTTCCAACCAATCTGAGGGCTCCAATTACAACAGGGATTGTTGATGTTCCTATGTGCCACATTTTTGAGATTTCGATTTCAAGGTCCTTGTATTTTGACAGCTTTTTGAATATCTTCAAAGATACATCAAAGTCTGCAGGGACTGTCATATAAATAAGGAGGTACCTTTTTTGGTTTGTGGTATTTAATAACAATGTCTGGCTTTGATTGTTCTGTCAGTGTGTATTGTGTAGTTCCATAGAATTGTAACAGGTCCTATCTCCGTAACCGGGTCTGGGTGGTGTTCATACCAGTTTCTTTCAGTTTTCTTCCCGTAGAAGTTGCATATTTTCCAGTGCAGATATTGGCCCACTCTGTCATGTCGGGTTTTATACTCAGTGGGTGCCAATATCGTGCAACCTGATACAAGATGATCAATCGTTTCTGGATATTTATCACAGAATCTGCATTTTGGGATAACACAGTATTTTAGTATATGTGCTTGATAATTCCTAGTTAGCAAGCATTGGTCCTGTGCAGCAAAAATAAAACCTTCAGTTTCAGCTTTCAACCTTGCACTATGTAGCCACTGATGGGTACAGGTTTTGCCTATGTCAGCTTGTTTGGTACGGGCAGAGTATTGGCCATGAAGCGGTTTATCTTGTCATTGTTTCTGAATCTGGTCGGTTGCATTTGTCTTTACTCTCTTTTTTAAGTATTTTGCATTATTATTATTATTATTATTATTATTGTTATTATTTGTAGTAATAAAATAAGCACATCCTATCTCCCCTCTCGCTTGTAACCATCCATCACAATAAACTAAACGTTTTTCAGCGTTAAAGCTGAATTGGTCAAATAAAGTTTCATAAACTCCTACTTAGAGTCGTTAATATTAAGTTGTCACGCATTTTTAATTATTAGGTTGTCACGCATAAAATGACGCATTTTTTAATTATTAGGTTGTTACACATGAAATGGCGCATTTCTAATTATTAGGTTGTCATGCATGAAATGACGCATTTTTAATTATTAGGTTGTCACATATGAAATGACGCATTTCTAATTATTAGGTTGTCATGCATGAAATGACGCATTTTTAATTATTAGGTTGTCATGCATGAAATGACGCATTTTTAATTATTAGGTTGTCACACATAAAATGACGCATTTTTTAGTTGATTGTTGATCTGGTCGTCTAACAAAGTAACCTCCTTAGCATATAAAAAATCTTGACTTAGTCCTGACTCTTTTTCTTTCCAGATAATTTTTCTTTCAATATATTGTTACTCATAAGCCCAATGGAAATGGTTACAATGAAACAATGTCGAGTAATCTTACTGTAGGAGTACAAACTGGGAAAAAAGAACCATTTACATGCGATGAGAAATGGATACTCTTTGACAAAAGTAAGAGAGTAGCCAGTAGTTACATGAAAGTGACTCACCAAAACAATACCCAAAACTGCCCAAAAGATTCATAACTTAAATGATGAAATTTTGCCTCATCTTCCACATTCACCTGATATCTCTCCTACAGATTATTACTTATTTAAGCATTTTGAGCCCTTCATATGCGATAAAACATTCTCCAATATGGACGAAGTAATCAAAGCATTTGAACAGTTTATTACCTAAAAGGATAATAATAAAATGTAATCTCTATCTATAAAAGGCAGGATGTGTGTGTGTGTGTGTGTGTGTGTGTGTGTGTGTGTGTGTGTGTGTGTGTGTGTGTGTGTGTGTGTGTAACGAATGCACGGCCGCAATTTTCGACGGATTTGCACCAAAATTTACATGCACATGCTCCAAGTTAGCGGGAACGCCAAGACCGACTTTGCATTTCCCAACTCCCATCGATAGTGGAAATAATCGATTTTTTAATGCTTCTACGGCAGTTTTCATGTAGTTTGTGTCCATTTTATACTGGCCAGAGTGAGAGCCTATAGCTGACTACCACGAATAGGCAGGAAGATTCTATTGTCCAGCGTGAGAGCCAACAACTGATTGACACAAATGTTAACTAGCATGCTAGACTGCAAAAAAAAAAAAAAATATCAATAACTGCATTTGTCACAAGTGGGAAAAATTTAAATCTGCATGGCACTTTACTCCAATTGGCTCATTCGCTTGCTTAAACTCAACGTTGATTCTGATTCCGCAGAACTGGGTTGGGTGTGAAAAAGTATTTGTTGTTAACATTCTTTTTTCATTCGGTTTTTCCAGTTACGAGTCCTTTTTTAAAGCTGATCGTTTTGTGTTCATTTTGTTTGTTTCTGTTTTCGTAACAGATTTAATGTTTAGTATAGAGCTTAGAAAAAATTCGCAGTGTGAGATAGGCAAGAAGTAAGGCGTGTAGCAACATCAGCACGGCAAAGGGCACTCCTTTAAAGGCAAGGAAGGGCAAAAATATTTTAAGTCAAGTGATAGCGATTGCTGTATGAGTCGTACGATTTTTGAATCAAGCACGGGCAACGCCGGGTCATGCTGCTTGTCAAGAATTAAAAGGGATTATTGATCAACATGGTGCCTATATAAACTAAATGAATTAGTTATTAAACATTAGAGAAACGATTTAATCGTTTCCTATGAAGTGCATCATTTAATGTGTGACAACTAAGTATATTACAACAATTATTCTGATATATACATTTATATCATAGTTTTCATATTTTATTGTACATATAAGTTGACAAGCATAATAATAAAATCGTTTTAAATACACAATAAAGACATCCAAATTGTAACAATTTTTATTGCGTATATTAGTTGTCCAGTATGAAAATTAAACCGTTTATATACGAAGTGAAGAATTTCAAATTACATGATTTTTTATTGCATATATGAGAAGACCTGTATAAAAATAAAACTGTTTTAAATACGGATCGAAGTCGTTCAAATTGCAATATTTTTTATTGCACGAATTGGAAGACCAATATAAAAATTAAACCGTTTATATACGCAGTGAAGAGATCGAAACATTTTTTTAATACAAATATTAGTTGATCGGTATGAAAATATAATCCTTCTAAATAAACAATGAAGATGTTCAAATTGCAAGATTTGTTTGCGGCACATATTAGTTGAACAATATGAAAATAAAACAGTTTTAAAAAAGCAATGTAGCCGTTCAAATTGCATCTTTTTTATAACGCATACTAGCAGCATGGCCCGGCGTTGCCCGTGCTTGATTCAAAAATCGTACGACTCATACAGCAATCGCTATCACTTGACTTAAAATATTTTTGTGAAGCTGCTTGGTGAAGGAAATCGGCTGTGTTTATGTCGGCTCTGGTTAGCATCGTAGTCGGTTGGCAATATCTTTTGGTTGATGACTAAAAATTAACTTCCACATTTTGACTGTAAACATGGGTTTCCGGTTATTATTTTTAGTTAGAGGACATGTATATGTTTAGGTTTCATTTGTTTACTTTTTGTGTATCGTTCTCGGAAAAAAAAACAAAAAAAAAAAACGCTGAGTCACCAGAAGTCATTCGTTCTGTTTTCCGACGTTTTAGTAGCCGGCAGTAAGTTCTGGCCGGGTCCAATACCCTTACTCGTGCTTTCAAATTGATTTCGGGCAAAAACAATTGTGTTTTTCCAATTTTTGGCGCTGTCAGAACCACCGCGCCGGGTAATTTTACGTAGTCCTGTGAAGTTTTGTTGAAATCGGTTGAAAAATGTAGGAAATACGATCCCATATATAAACGAACACACACACACACACACACACACACACACACACACACACACACACACACACACACAATCTATGTTTTATAATAAGTAAGATTATTTGACTACTATGAAAATAAAACAGTTTTAAGTACGCAATGAAGTAAGTCATTCAAATTGCAATATATTTTTATCACACCTATCATATGGCATGTAGGAAAAAACAATTTTAAATATGTAATGAAACAGTTCAAACTGCATTTTTTTTTTATTTTCACATATTATTTTACCAGTCTAAATCTAACACCGTTTTAAATACGCAATTAAGACGTTCAAATTGCAACATTTTTTACTGTACATATTAGTTGACCAGCACAGAAATAAAACCGCCTTAAATACTCAGCGATAACGTTCAGCTTGCATCATTTTTTAAAGAGAAATAGACGACATTGTAGTGTTATGATACTTTATAGTTTAAGTATGATGAAACACTATGATGGATATATTGAGTTGGCCAGAAAGTCCTGACTCACTTAGAACGTGCATAGAAAACAACAAAATCTTATGGAGAAACAATATTTATTTTTCAAAATAAAGTCCATTATTCTCGACAATCTTCTGCCAGCGATCAGCCAGCATCCGAATCTCTCCCCGATACGAGCGAACTTCATCAAAATTGTTGAATCGCTGGTCGCGGAGGAAGTGTGCCATTGAGCGGAATATGTCACAGTCCCTCGGAGCAGCATCGGGACAGTGGAAGAATCTGAACACCGTCCATCTGTTTGAACTTCTCCTTAGTCAACATGGCAGAGTGTGGGCTCGCATTGTTTTGCTGAATCAAAGCCCGACTTTAACTGACCAAAGCAGGATACTCCTTCTTTAATTTGTCGTAAACGCGGTCCAGTTGTTGGCAATACAGTTTAGTGTTGATCGCGCGACCGTGTGGAAAAAGCTCAAAATGCAGTACTCCTTGGAAATTCCACCAGAGATCAAGATTTGCTGTTTTCTTTCCGCTTCCTAATTGAGTCAGGACTTTCTGGCCAACCTAATATTTGTATTAGTGCAAAAAAAACTTGTTTTCTGATCTTCACTATTCAAAGGCAGTGCATAGCATCGTCCCCCCTTTCCTGTTCAAACGAAATTCAATTTAAGCAGACACTTTAATAAACCCAAATAGCAATCAAAATTTTCTCTCGGGCTGGCAATATTATATTCTATGTTTTTGTTAAGTGGGTTCCGCAAAATGATCTAATCAAAGTATTGAGTTACATTTTAGCATTTTAAATCCATTTATTTTTATATTCGTGTCCAACATGTCGGGTATAAATAAAGCAGAAAAACGTGTTATGATGAATGGCCTTTTGAAATAGTGTCCCGTCCAGAATGAACACGTCTGGTTGAAAATTCTTTATTTCATCAGTTGCTCCATTATTTCAGTCCCGAAGAGTCGGCATGATTTTTATAGGTGACAAGGTGTTACCCACGTTGCTCTCAGGAGTTGGTAAAGGCCCCACCACTCACAATAATTCTCGCTCACTCATTTGCTTTTTTCGCCTTCTCTTTCCCCCTTTCTGTTACCCAAATTATCTTTTGGGCGCTTTTTCTCTCTTTCCTTATCTTTGTCGGGTTTTTTTTTTATCTCTATTTCCTTGTAACGTTTTTTTCTTCTTCTTCCTGAATCTACACCATTCTCTCTCTTTTTTCTTTCTTTTCTCTTCTTCGTCCATCTTTGTCTTTCTTTCGTCCTCCTGTTTTATTTTCTTGCATTTTGTGTATTCCACCCCTCTCCCTATCTCTCATACTCTTTCCTCATCTTTGTCATTTTTTTCTCTATTTCCTTGTAACGTTTTTTTTCTTCTTTCTTCTTGAATCTCTCTCTTTTTCTTTCTTTTTCTCTTCTTCGTCCATTTTTCTTTCTTTTTTTTATTTTCTTGCTTTTTCTTCGTCCTTCTTTGTCTTTCCTTTTTCCTCTTGTTTTATTTTCTTGCATTTTGTGTATTCCCCTCTTTTTTCTCTTTCTCTCTTCTCATCTTTGTCTTTCTTTCCTCCTCCTTTTTCATTTTTCGTCTTACCTTGCCAATCATCTGCTTTTCTCTTTGTCCTTTTCTTTCTTTTTCACCCATCACCCACGCACCCAAACACACACAGAGAGACAGAGAGAGAGAGAGAGAGAGAGAGAGAGGGGGGGAGTATGGCCATATAACGTTGAAACACAGGTACTCGAAGTTAAACAACGTCAAGCCTGGTCGATACCTAGATGGGTCACCGCTTTGGAATACCAGATGCGGTAAGATTGAACGTGCGCCTGGTGCAATGGATAACGGCTCGTAATTGAAAATCGGAGAGCCGATTTCGATTCTAATCGGGTTCTTTATATTCACTTACGTTCAAATACCCTTTGGAAAGCTATGAATCCATCTCTTCTACCCCCTGCTATGGATTAATTAGTAAGACTTGTATCAGTAAATCATTATTATCTTCCTCAAATTTCTTACAATTAAAAAATATTTTCTTGCTTTAAATAATCTGCAAAAGGTTGATAAAAACAAATCAATTACACACACGTCTACACAATCTCTCTTTCCTTAACAAAATTTGTTCAAAGCAGGAATTTAATGGCTGCAATGAATATAAATAATATCATCAATATCAGTCTAATCTGAATAAACCATGTTTTTTTAATGCTAACACACACACGCACGCACACACACACACACACACACACACACACATATATATATATATATATATATATATATATATATATATATAGGTTTAAACAACACAGACATCATACCTTAGGTACCTTTCGGCCAACACTTTTCATAGGTATTCGTTAGCGATTGAAATACAAATGAAGACACATTAATAAAGTAAATGAGGAGGGAAAGGTGGGACGCAATTGAAAGAGAGAGAGAGAGAGAGAGAGAGACTGTATTGAGTGTGACTTTATTTGTATTCCCAATCGCTAACGAATACCTTTGAAAAAGTGTTGGCCGAAAGGTACCTAAGGTATGACGTCTGTGTTGTTTAAAGCTATGTATAATTTCTTTGGGTACAAATCACTTTTTGTATATATATATATATATATATATATATATATATATATATACACTACTGGCAAACTTTTTTGGGACAGCTTGTATTTCTTTAAAAGCCACTTTAAAATGATTTTTTCTTTTACTAAAAGACAAAATTCCAGTAATTAAAATGTATTTGCTTTTATTTTACAGTCTTTCTTCAGCCTTCTCTTACTACCGAAAAGTTCATAATCTCCATTCCTCTGCCCACAATACATTTTGCTAAATTATGAAGATTTTGTATGAGAAACATTATATTTTGTTTTTTTACCATTAACCCCTCAGTAGACTTGTTGAGATTACTAACATTTTCAACTAAATTAAATGTTAATACAGATTCTAAATGTTAACTCACTACAGACTAATTTCGAAAACAAAACTTATGTAATTGTTTTAATTTGAAGAATAAAGGATTGTGCTATTGCGACAATATTTTCATAATGTACCCTACTTATACTCAGACTATTGCCAACAACTTTGTTTTTGTCACAACGTTCCGGCCATTGTGTTCTTCAGCCTTCCTCAGGTATATATCGATCTAGGTTAACGACAGGGAATTCTGAACACCAGAAATTCAGTATTTCAATTTTTTTTTTTAAATTTTGAAGTAATTTGCATAAAATGGCAAAATAAAAGCAATTAAGCATTGAGGTGAAGAAATGAATTAAAATTTTATTCAAAGAAGGCACCCCCCTCCCAGCCTTTACTTTTCCTTTGCAGCGGGAGACCATTAGCTGATGTCAAATTCCATACCAGTTGGAATACAGTTAAATACCTACTTTTAGTGCCTCCATTTGTCAATATATGAAATGATTTGTCTTAATGAAAGCTATGACGCATTTGTTTTATAAATTTGTCATATAAGCGAGTTCAAGAAACATTTCGTTGCTGATAAAACAAGATTAATAGTCAAGCCATTCGATAAGAAATTAAATAAATGAAAGCATTTAAGGGCGATTCATCTTCAGCACGCCCAGCAAAGTCATAGCTTCGACACACAACTATTTTTTAAAATTATATTTTTTTAACGTAAAAGATAATATTTCAGTAGCTACAGTGTACTTGCTTTTATTTTCCGTCTTTCTCTAGACCCCCTCTTACTACCAAAACATTCAAATTTGATTTTGTCTGCCCACGATACATTTTGCCAAATTATCAATATTTTATATGAGAAACATTATATTTTGTATTCACCATTAAACTCCTCAGTAGACATTTTGAGATTAGCCAAAGGACTTTAGATTTGATTCAGGTCAAGGGAATTATGAAAAAAGAAAAATATCACACGATTTTACAAAGACATGCTATATCATCTGGTTTATGCATAGTTGGGGAAAATTTCACGTATCCACAAGTCAACGATTCAAAAAACTCTTCTAAATTATGTCAAAATTTCCTCGAGTCAAAAAAAAAAAGGAACAAAATTTTAGAAAGTATGACTTGACTGCCTCAATCTCGTGGCCTCTTTCCCATGGAATTAGTATGGAATGAATTGGATAGAAGAGTTCGAAGAGAATATCCAAAGAGTGAGAGTGAGCTTTTTCAGTGCTTGAAGAATGTTTAGAAAATTCTGCCATCTACTTTTTTTTAAAAATGTTCGAAAGAATACTAAGAATTTGTAAAGCAGAACTTGTCATTTTATTGACGAAAACCAAATATGATGGTGTTGTATATTTTTTTTATAGTTAATTGTTTATTTTTTTTATTAAACCCTCAGTAGATTTTTTGAGGTTACCAAAAAGAACAGGAGATTTAAGTCAAGGAAATCATGAAAAAAGAACAATATTATTAATTTTGCAAAGACATCCGGTTTATACATAATTCTAAAAGAAATTGTGTTTCAACATGACAACAATCTAAAACACTCTTCTAAATTATCTTAAAATTACTTTAAGTCAAAAAACAAAAACAAACAAAATTTTGGAAATTATAACTTGGCGGCCTGACCTCTCTCCAAATTAATTAGTATGAGACGAATTGGATAGGAAAATTTGAAGAGAATACTCAAAGAGTGAGAGTGAGCTTTTTAAATGTTTGAAGAATGCTTGGGAAGCTCAGCCATCCACTTTTTTCAAAAATTTTTGGAAAGAATCCCAAAAATTTGTAAAGCAATAATTAAGGTAGGCATATTGACAAAAACAAAATTTAATGCTGTTGTATGATAATTTTTATAGTTAAATGCTTATTTTTTTGTCAAAATAAAAGTAAATGCACTATAGTTAATTAAATTTTATCTTTTACTTTAAAAAATACAAAAATATCACATTTTAAGGTGATTTTTAAAAAAATACAGAATGTCCCTAAACTTTTTGCCTGTAATGTATGTCATTTTCATTATTTCTCAAGGCTCTTCTCACTACTAAAATGTTTAAAGTAGTAACAAGAGGAAAGTGTGAGTGAGTAGAATGTCAGTCGAAAGACTGAATGATGAATGTGTGGTTCTAACAGTTAAGCATGGTGGTGGGTCTATTATAGTGTGGGGTATTATAGGGGTGAGAGCTGGACACTTGATTCAGGTCAAAGGGAATCGTGAAAAAAAAAGCGCTATTGTTCAATTTTGCAAAGACATACCATAGTATCTGGTTTATGGATAATTGGGAAAAAATTCACCTTTCAACAAGACAATGATCCAAAACACTCTCCTAAATTATGTCAAAATTACATTGAT